>CM064882.1:14976117-15122872 GCA_003313485.2 Penstemon barbatus
TAAAGTTAATTTTGGAAGAAAATTTTAAAGAGGTTTATTCACCCACCCCCTCTAAACCTCATCTGACCACTTTGGACCAACAAGTGGTATCAGAGCGGGTGGTTCATTAGAATCAGCTGCCTGATCAACGAGCTTGATCCAAGTGTTTTTCAAAGGTTTTTCAAAACTTTTCAAAAGAGCATCTTTTTAAAAATTTAAAACTTTTTGAAAAATGGACTGTATCAGTCATGTTCCCCACATTGCTGGTATGTCTTTTGAAGACTGGAAGATCAGAATGGAGATCTTCTTAGCTGCCTATAATGATAACATGTACACATGTATCATAAAAGGTCCATTCAAATTAACCAAGACCATGATAGTTGATGAAGCTGAACTGGTGGTGGAAAAAGATCTGACAGAGATGACAGCCGAAGAAATAAAGCTGTTCAATCTGGATAAAGTTGGCCGTTTCATCATGACCAAAGCCCTGGACAATGATCGGTTTGACAAAGTCAAACATTGCAAAACTGCAAAGGAAATGTGGGACAAGGTTCGTGACATGAGCGAAGGGAACGACGCCATCAAAGAGCATCAGCTGAGTGTTGCTCTGGAAAAGCTGGACAACTTCAAGATGAAGTCTGCGGAAACCATTGACCAGATGGATACAAGGTTTACGAGGACGTTGAATGAAGTGTTAAAGCTTGGAAAAACCTTTATGGACAAGGAGATAACCGTCAGAGTTCTGAAGGCTCTACCTCCAAAGTTCAACATGAAGGTGACAGCCATGGAAGAGTCAAGAGATCTGGGCCAGATTTCTCTCACCGAGCTGTTCTCAGTACTCAAGGCGTACGAGTATAAACTGCCAAGAATGGGTGTTGAAGAAACCTCAACTTCAAGTCCAACAGCTGCACTTGTTGCAGCTGAAAATCCCAGAAGGCCAGCTCACAAAAGCAAAGATGTGGACTCATCTGATGAAGCCACACTACTCAATAAAAAGGAGTACACTGCTGGAGACGTTGCATTGCTGATGAACAACTTCAAAAAGTTCTACAGACGAAAAATGAAGAACATATATAACAATGCTTCTACTTCTAACCCTACTTCTTCTTCTCAGGATAAGGATTCTTATAAATCTAAGATGATGTGCTATAATTGCAGGAAACTGGGTCATTTCATTAGAGACTGCCCATATCTTAAAGCTGAGAAGTATACTGAAGAAGAAAAGAGAATCAGAAAAGAAAGAAAGCATCAGAAAGCTAAGGCGATGGTAGCAGAAGCAGAAAAGCCAACTGTCGTCTACTCATCTGATTCAGATTCTGACACTTCTGATGAAGAGTCTTCTGATGAAGAGAGCCCTGCCCTTCTCTGCCTGATGGCTAAGGAATCTGATGACTCTGAGGATAGTGAGGTAACTCCTCTTGAGAATGAACTATTTTGTTCATTTGAAGAAATGATGCTTAACAATACTACTATTGCTGAAGCATATAAAAAGCTTAAGGAAGAGATGATATTGCTAAAAGAGCAAAACAGTTCACTGAAACTCTCAGCTGAAAGGCCAAGAGAATCAACTGAATATAAACAGCTTGAGCAAGAACATGAGTCTCTGAAAGCTGAATGTGAAGTCTATAAAGGAAAAATCATGGAACTTGAGAAAGTCATTGAGTCTCATGAGAAGTCATCTGTTGCATCCACTCATATGTCTAGTAAACAGAAGACACCTTTAGAGCAGGATAAGCAAGAATTGAATCATACTGAGAAATTTATATCTGCTGACAATAGTAAGGTCATCCTGTATGTTCAAACTGCTAGACCTGCTTCACCTGAGAAAGTATTAAAGGAGACGAAATCTCCTAAGGCTAAAAAGAGCAAAGAGCCTAGTGTAGGAAAACAGACTAGTAAGCCTAAACAGAAGAGTCCTAGGAAGTCCTCTGATAAGGCTAAAACTAATCAGACTAGTGATAAAACTAAGTCGTCTGTTAATGAGCAAGCAAGTAGTAAACCAAAGAAGCATAAGAATAAGAAAAATCAAAATGCTTGGTATAGAAATGAGTCTTATTATGTGCAACCTGCTGCATATCATCCTATGTATCATGCACCTCAATTTCCAACTTACTATGCACCATATCTTGCTCATCCAATGCATGCATATCCTCCTTATCATGCGTCTTACTCTGCATTTGAACATTATCCTTATCATGCTGATCATCAACAATATGACAAATCTGATGAACGTGGTAAAGGCAAAGCTGTTCATACTCCTGTTGAAACTCAGAAACCTAAGAAGCCTAAGACTTCATCATCTTGGGTTGTCAAAGGTGGAACTAATCCTTCAGGACCCTCTCAATAAGGGTACCTAAAACAATTTTATTTTGTTTTGTAGGTTAGGATTAGGAGTAGGAGTAAAGTAGAGAAGATTTGGTACTTGGACAGTGGCTGTTCAAGGCACATGTGTGGAAGCATACATGAACTGACTGATGCTGTTGTTGTGGATGGTCCAAAAGTTACTTTTGGAGACAGTAAAGAAGGCAAGATTGTAGCAAAAGGAAGCTTAATCAAGGGAAACATAGAGATATCTGACGTCTCATATGTTAAAGGCCTAAAGTACAACCTGCTGAGCATAAGTCAATTTTGTGACAAAGGATATTCAGTCATCTTCTCAACAGATAAGTGCTATGTTGAACAGATTGGTACAAAGAAGGTAATTTTATCTGGAAGACGACAAGGGAATGTCTACATAATCGACTGGAATTCTGCTGACAAGAAATCAAACATCTGTTTGGTGGCATCAACACCAAGTGAAGTTAGTTGGCTATGGCACAAAAGAATGAATCATCTGAATTTCAAGACCATTAACAGACTTATCAAGAACAATCTGGTAGAAGGAATTCCAAAGACAGTCATGAGCAAAGATAAGCTTTGTGACGCTTGTCAGAAGGGTAAACAAATCAAGTCATCGTTCAAAAGCAAGAATCATCAATCTTCTGGAAGAATATTGGAGCTGCTTCATATGGACTTATTTGGACCCATTGATCCAGTCAGCAATGGTGGAAAGAAATACTGCCTAGCTGTTGTGGATGACTTTTCAAGATATACTTGGGTGATATTCATGAAAAAGAAAAGTGAAACCAAGGAACATCTTACTAATCTGATGGAGCTGATCCAGAATGAGAAAAGCATAAAGATATTGAAGATCATATCAGATAGAGGGACAGAGTTTAGAAACTCTACTGTTGAAGAGTATTGTAATATCAAAGGAATACATCATGAGTATTCAGCTGCTAGAACCCCTCAACAGAATGGTGTTGCTGAAAGGAGAAACAGAACACTAAAGGAAGCTGTCAGAACCATGATAGCTGAAGCTAAACTGCCTCAAAGATTTTGGGCAGAAGCAACAAACACAGCATGTTTTACCCAAAACAGATGCATGATCAACAAGCACCAAAACAAGACTCCATATGAAGTTTGGAACAACAGGAAGCCAAACATTCATTACTTTAAGATTTTTGGTTGTAAATGCTATGTTTTAAATATTGGTAAAAATCACCTTACTGCATTTGCAGAAAAGGCTGATGAAGCTGTTTTTGTAGGATACTCTACTGTTAGTAAAGCTTATAGAGTTCTTAACAAAAGAACATTACTAATAGATGAATCCATTCATGTAGTATTTGATGAACCAAGTCAATCTTCTGAAAAGAATCAAAATATTAACCAAGATCTGTCTACTGATTTACAGAAGTTGAATGTTGGAAAGAATGAAGAATATGTTCCCATCATACTACCTGATCTCAACCCAGCTGATAACTCAAGTGCTGTTCAAAATCACAGTGCTGATTGTCTAACAGACGAGTTGCAAACAGCTGATAGACCAGAGACTGTTCAACAGACAACAAATGTTCAACAAACTACTACTGGATCTCCAACAATAGTGTTGCAAGATCAAGACAAAGGACAACATTATGATTTGCAACCTGATCTCGGATGGCTGAAGAATCACCCTCCAGAGTTGGTGATTGGTGATCCTTTGGATAAAGTGAAGACTAGGAGAGCTGCTGCAAGTGATGTAATGTTCGTCAGCTTCCTATCCCAAATTGAGCCCAAACAGATTGAAGAAGCTCTTAGTGATTCCAACTGGATTGAAGCTATGCAAGAAGAGCTAAATCAATTTGAAAGGAATGAAGTCTGGTACTTAGTTCCTAGACCAAGTCATCAAAGAGTAATTGGCACTAAATGGGTATTCAGAAATAAGATGAATGAAGATGGTGAAGTCACCAGAAACAAAGCAAGATTAGTGGCCAATGGTTATTGCCAGGAAGAAGGCATTGACTTTGATGAAACGTTTGCACCAGTAGCAAGATTAGAGGCAATCAGACTCTTTCTTGCCTATGCTGCTCACAAGAATTTCACCGTCTATCAGATGAATGTGAAATCAGCTTTTCTCAATGGAGAATTGCAAGAAGAAGTTTATGTTGAACAACCACCTGGTTTTGAAGTCTATCAAGAAGAAGACAAGGTGTATCGTCTGAAGAAAGCCCTCTATGGACTGAAACAGGCTCCAAGAGCATTGTATGATACCTTATCTGATTTTCTTTTAATTAAAGGATTTCGCAAAGGTAAAGTTGACAAGACCTTGTTCACTATTGAATGGGAAGAACATATTTTGCTAGTGCAAATTTATGTGGACGATATTATTTTTGGTTCAACTAACCAACAGATGTTTGACAAGTTCTCAAAGCTGATGCAGAACAAGTTTGAAATGAGCATGATGTGAGAACTTAATTATTTTCTTGGTTTGCAAGTCAGACAGTTGCCTGATGGTATATTCATCAACCAAGCAAAATACACAAAGGATCTGTTTAAGAAATTTGGTATGGAGACTAGCTCTACTGCTACTATTCCAATGTCTACAAGTGTTCGCTTGGATAAAGATGAAGATGGCAAATCAGTGGACATAACCAAATACAGAGGCATTATTGGGTCATTGTTGTATCTAACAGCAAGCAGACCTGATATCATGTACTCAGTTGGGGTCTGTGCAAGATTCCAATCAAATCCCAAGGAATCTCATCTCTTAGCTGCCAAGAGAATACTGAAATATATGAAAGGCACTCAAGATTTGGGGTTGTGGTATCCTAGAGAGTCTAGATTTGAGCTTATTGGATATTTAGATTCTGACCTTGCGGGCTGCAAGATTGATAGAAAAAGCACAACAGGTGCCTGTCAGTTCTTAGGTAGTCGTCTGATCTCATGGATGAGTAAGAAACATACTTCAGTATCCATATCTACTGCTGAAGCTGAATACATAGCTGCTGGAGCTTGCTGTGCACAAATCTTATGGTTGAAGCATCAACTGGAAGACTACAACATCAAGATCAGTGGAATACCAATCTACTGTGACAACACTAGTGCAATCAGCCTTACTCAGAATACTACAAGTCATTCAAGGACTAAGCATATTGAGATCAAGCATCACTTTATTAGAGACCATGTGGAGAAAGGAAATATCATAATAGAGTATGTATTTACTGAAAATCAAATTGCTGACATCTTCACAAAACCTTTAAGTGAGACAAGGTTTTCAACTCTAAGAGCTTAACTAGGTTTATTGAAATTAGATGCATAAGCTGAGGGGGAACTTATCAGAAGACTAAAGTTCAACAGCTTACTCATCTTATTTATCTTCAAGGATTAACTCTCAACAGACTAGTTAACTTATGAATTCTTAAAGTCAGGGGGAACATGTAAGACTAGCGGTACTTCTGATTAAAAGATGAAATCTGTTAATGTCAGTTAGTTGAAGTTATGTTTTCAACAGAAGATTAAAGTCTTGAAGAATGAAGATTTATTTATATAGCTGGATTGACAAACAGCTGAGGAAGGTTATCAGCTATTGGCTTTCTCTGATAACAACTGTGTCTTCAGGACATTAGTCCATCAGATAAGTATTTAATTTACTCATCTGATCGCTTATGTAAAAGCTGACTGTTTAAAACGTTTCATTTTAAAACACGCTTTTACAAGTGACAGAAGGGCGGTACAAATTCCCGCTCCTCATTTAATGCGATTTGAATTTGAAAGGTCGTAACTGACGCCGCACGATCATCACTGACAAGAAACGGATCTAACGGTTGGCTGGTATCATGGATTCCAAGATACCCTAACTCTATAAATCCCAATCTGATCAGCCGTGTAGCTCTTTACGCACCCTAAATATTCAAAGCACACTTGAGAGAAAATTTACTTGCAAATTCTCTGGAAAATTCTTCCTATTTCTCTAACTTTCAACAGATTAAGATGGCTGCTGAAGGTATGTTCCTAGTTTATGAATCCTACTACCAATCTGGTACGGATTTGATGAAGGAGCTGTTGGAAAAGTTCAAATCTGCACAGTTGGTGAATTTCATGGAGTACAACGAAGGCGTAATCTGGACTGACCAGGTTATGGAGTATTACAATACGGCATCTGCTGATTACAACTCTATGGAAATCAAGGCGACAGTCGGTGACAAATCTGTAGTCATCACACCCGATGTTCTTCACGAGACGTTTGGTCTCCCAAACAGAGGTAGACACGATGTTACTGTGCTGACTGAAGAAAAGCACCAACAATTCTGGGCGATCTGCGCCAAGGAAGGAGAAATGTTGACTGGCAACATTAGGAAGAAACAGCTGAAGGACGAATATCAGAGGATGGCTGATATGGTCTCTAAGCTGATAGAGAACTGTACCTTTTCTCTAGATGTTGTTACCATGAAGAGATTCAGCATCATGGCTGCTATCTATTATGGGCTGGAAGTCAACTGGTCCATCATAATATGGTACATCTTCGCTGATTTCCTCGAAGTGAAGAAAGGAAAAGGCCCCTACACCAACCACAGAATCACACTCAGTTATCTGCTGTCAAAACTGGGTTGTGTTATGTTGAATGGAAAGGAGATCCATAAGTCCAAGGCAATGTCCAAGTACTTGCCTGTTATGAAGAGAAAGGCTGGTGAGCCTGAAGAGGATGAAGATGAGGAACAGAAATGTGGAAGATGTGAAGGCTGATGTAAATCACCTTCATACTGCCCTACAAAGAGCTGAACACAAGATAGCTGACCTGACTGCAACCTTCATTAAAGTCAGTGAAGAAAAGAAGGAAGTCAACTTAGGGATGTTGCATGAAGTATCAAATGCTGCACAGGAAATTCAAAATGAGATTGCAACTATAAACCTTAACATTGACTACTTCAATGATCAGACTGACAACATCAGCACAACTCTTCATCACCTTACATCAAGTCATGACGTAGTTAATTCCATCAGTGCTACATCGTTGATCTAATTCGATGAAGAATGTACTCGATAATATTATAATATAATGGGATTTTTTGATAAATGGGAAATAAAAAATGCTGGGGGATGTAAATGAGGCAATGTCTACAATACCTGTTAATCAGAATTTAAAGACCATAGGTCCTGCTATGAAGGTTCCAACAGTTGCACTCAACCCTGCTGCCAAACCTGAAGAAGTCATCAAGTCTGATGATGACAAAAAGGGGGAAGATAAAGGGGAAGAATCAACCAAGGAAACCTCTGCTGCTGAAGAAAAGAAAACTGATGAAACTACTGAACTGACCAAGACGGCTGAAGAAGAACTTGGAAAGGAACAAGGCAAAGACAAGTCTGAAGAAGAGACCAAGGAAAAAGCCAAAACTGATGAAGTAATGGCTGAATCCAAAGACTCTGCTGCTGATCAATCAGAGCCTTTGACCAAGTACAAAAATACAGAATCAGCTAGGAAGGCGATGGAACTTCTAAGAGAGCAGCAACTTAAAGAGAAAATGGAAGCTGCTAAAGAAGTCATCCTTCAAGGTGAAGAAGCTGATGAAGATGAAGAAGAAGATGATGAGGAGTCATCTTATGAATACGAAGAAGTGCTTGAAGAATCTGATGAAGAAGCTGATAGTTAGGACTTGTAAAATCTTGTAATCAGTTTACTTTATCCATTCTTCAGACATCTCATCTGATGAACTTGTAATTGTAATTCACCTTCAATATCAATAAAAAGACAAGTTCAATCCAATATACTTTTTCTATCTCAGAAAATTTTGAGGAGTACAATCTTTAGCTTAAGTTTTAACAGGTACTTGGCTGAAGTTTTGTCATCATCAAAAAGGGGGAAATTGTTGGATAATGATGAAGATGAAGGCACTGAAGACAAATTTAGAAGGGAGGTTTTGATGCATTCCAAAACTTCAAAATCTGCTAAGTATGGAGTAACTTAGCTGATGATCCCTTTGGAAAGAATTTTGACTAAGTACAAGAAGACATCAGAAGAGTCAAAATTTCAAGGTCCAAGACTTCTGATCTGCTGAAGGGAAGTTATCAGACTGATGAAGATCAGCCGACTCAAATCAGATTTGTTCAAGATTGAGATCAGCCAAGTTCGTCATCAGATTTGCACTTCCGACAGCCAAGTGGAAAGGATCATAAAGTCTTCCCAACGGTAATAAATGCCCCTGGGAGTAATAAATGCTGAAGTACAAGGATATTAAAGACAAATGATTGAAGAAATGCTTCGCATCAGCTGGGTGCATTTAATGTTGCATTTAATGCTGCCTGCAGAATAGTACTGTTGACAGTACGGACAGACTGCAAAAGAGCCGTTCGCGGATTTTAAGGACCTGTACTCGAGGAATTTGAATCTTGTCTTTCTTCAACGGACATTTTTCAAACCTCAAGTATAAATAGCTGAAAGAGACGAAGAGAATACAAGCAACACACCTTCTGAGAGATTTTTCGAAGCAGAACTCTTTAAGTCTCAAGAACAGCTCACTCATCAGCTTAGTCATCTGTTGACGAAAAGCGAAGTTGAAGAACAAAGCTATATACATCTTCTGAGTGATTTTGTAAACAAGAGTGTTGTGAGAAGTAGATATCCATCTAAGTGAGTGATATTACTTCAGAGAGTAGGATTTCTTTGTGATTTCTTACTGCGCACTTACGGCCTGTTCATTTGTTGATCGGCGTAAGCAAAGTGTACTGGTTACTTTGTGTTTCTAGTATAACCCAAGATCTTTGTGACTTGGACGAGTGGATTAAAGGATATTTACATCCATATAACCACTATAAAAATTACTTGTATTTTTACATTGCTTTTAAACTTGCATATTTTCTGATTGCATAAAAACACTTTACTTAACTGTTTGAAAAGATATTAAAAGGAGTTTATAAAACTGGGGAAATCTATAGCTTCTCTAATATGTTACAAAGTTTATATTTGCCATTGTTTATTCTTCCATTAGATTTTGATTGTTATCTATTACAATGTTTTATTGCACAACAACACAATTCATTGGTGGTGTGTTTGTTGTCATATTTGAGACAAGATCAATACGTGGAGCTCTCAGATTTTATCAGGTAGCATGGAACAAGAAGCTTGGCTCAGCTGCAGTACATTTGCTTGATTCATCAATGTAGAAGACTCATTTGTAAATATTGTTTGGGTGTATAGACGGATGACATTGTTTGTTACTCCATAAAATAGAATTAATAGTTATTTAGAAAATATAATTTTTAATAATTACAAAACATAGACCGTGAGTAGAAGGCCAAAAATTGAGAGAATGATAACTCAAAATATTGTACAAACATAATTAATCTTTTACCTTAAAAGAAAAAATGGAACCCCCCAAAGAACCGTTAAGTAGTAAGTACATTATCTTCGTTTTTAATTCATGTTTATGTATAAAACAAATAGATAATATTTGAAATTAACTTTTATGATCTCATTCGTTAATAAGGGCTGTAGATAATCTTTTTTTTTCATTTTCATATGTCAAGTTACTAATTTCTCATATAATTAATTATACAAAATTATTTAATATAATTCCGTGCATAGCACGAGTTTAGGCTAGTATATATATATAGGAGAATGGTCTTTTGACCAAAATCATGAAACTTTGACTAAATTCTATTTTATTAGAATTTAGAGTTTTTTTTATTGTCAAAAAATTAATGATTTGGTAATTTCTTATCTACAATTTAAAAGTTTTTCATATTTAAATCGATTTTAGTTCAAAATTACCTTATAACTTATTAACTGATATGTTAAAATTATGCCACCAAAATAGTTTACTTTAAGAAGGAAATATAAATGGAATAGGAATTTAATTGATTCACTATAAAAATGCACGTTACAAGATTGAAGGATTTTCAAACTTGAAGTCAATTTTAGTTTAAAAATATATTAACTGATTCTTAATTGATATGCTAAAATCATGCCCCCAAAATAGTTATCCTTAATTACGGAAATTAGTATTTGAATAGAGATAAGTTCATTATAAATATGAACACCTTAGACTAAACTTTTGCTCAGAAAATTGGTCATGTCATTGCTCTTATTAAGTTTCATATCCCTTTTTTCTTCAATTATTTAATCAACTTTTTTTCTTCATATTTTTTCTTTCTTTTACATTATAGACTAACCATGTTTTTTTTCTTTGTTTTCTCAGGTTCGTATTTGAACGTCTTCAACTTTTGCTCAGAGTAACACTCTTCATGCCTTTGCACATTGTTTAAATTTCATATCCCTTTTTTTGGATTATTAAATTTATTATGTTTCTCTATATTTTTTTTTCCTTTTATTGGGGTTTTAGACATCGTTTGATCTAATTGTTTTTTTTTAACACAAAAGAGTTTTCAGTGAAATATCATTTTCGGGAGTTTAAGTCTCAAAGATCAATTCTACTAAATGAACTGTAAGTTTTCGGTTGGTAGAATAATTTTGAAATGTAAATCATTGAATTTTTCAAATACTAAGATCATATCTTATTTTGAAATCATTCATATCGATATTTTGTTTTCAAAATATGAATGATTTCAAAATAAGATATGATCTTAGTATTTGAAAAATTCAATGATTTACATTTCAAAATTATTCTACCAACCGAAAACTTACAATTCATTTAGTAGAATTGATCTTTGAGACTTAAACTCCCGAAAATGATATTTCACTGAAAACTCTTTTGCGTTAAAAAAAAACAATTAGATCAAAAGATGTCTAAAACCCCAATAAAAGGAAAAAAAAATATAGAGAAACATAATAAATTTAATAATCCAAAAAAGGGGATATGAAATTTAAACAATGTGCAAAGGCATGAAGAGTGTTACTCTGAGCAAAAGTTGAAGACGTTCAAATACGAACCTGAGAAAACAAAGAAAAAAACATGGTTAGTCTATAATGTAAAAGAAAGAAAAAATATGAAGAAAAAAAGTTGATTAAATAATTGAAGAAAAAAGGGATATGAAACTTAATAAGAGCAATGACATGACCAATTTTCTGAGCAAAAGTTTAGTCTAAGGTGTTCATATTTATAATGAACTTATCTCTATTCAAATACTAATTTCCGTAATTAAGGATAACTATTTTGGGGGCATGATTTTAGCATATCAATTAAGAATCAGTTAATATATTTTTAAACTAAAATTGACTTCAAGTTTGAAAATCCTTCAATCTTGTAACGTGCATTTTTATAGTGAATCAATTAAATTCCTATTCCATTTATATTTCCTTCTTAAAGTAAACTATTTTGGTGGCATAATTTTAACATATCAGTTAATAAGTTATAAGGTAATTTTGAACTAAAATCGATTTAAATATGAAAAACTTTTAAATTGTAGATAAGAAATTACCAAATCATTAATTTTTTGACAATAAAAAAAACTCTAAATTCTAATAAAATAGAATTTAGTCAAAGTTTCATGATTTTGGTCAAAAGACCATTCTCCTATATATATATATATATTAGATTAGATTAGATTAGATGTTCACTTTTACATAGATCAAATTGCGTAGTTTCTTAATGATCGTGACACTTTATACATACATTTATGATTAGAAGTTAACATAATTCAGTTTTAAGTAAAATAGATTAATGTAAAAAAGTAAATTCGAGGAGGCATAGCCTTACCTCTACAAGTTACATCTTAGAATAAAGAAAACACAAATTAAAAAAATATATCACATATTCAAACATCCTTTAATGTTCAAACATCCTACTAGGTATTCGAGGAGGCATAGCCTTGTGTTGATGTTTGACCAATATATTAGGTATTTTGACATTCCAATCAAAATATGGTCCACTAGGTCTTAGAATTAGTCTAAAATCTAGATTGCATTAGTGAAGTCAGCAGGCTGAGAGAGGACCAACAATTCATAAGGATTGTACGTAAACGATGGTACATGACTCCACCACCACAAAGAGTGCTAAGCTCGCTCACTTTTTTAATTATCCCCTTCTTTCTTTTGTTAAAAGAAGCCTTTCTTCGCGACTCAATGGTAACATATTCAATGACTACTTTTTTTCTTGTCATTTTGACTATTTTTTCTATCAATTGAAGTAATAGGTATAAATGTTGTGTGTGTGTGAAGGGAATATAGAAGTGAAATGAGAATCTCTTATTTTTATTATCATTATTTTAGTTGTTGAAAATTTATTGTGCATTCCTAGTTTACATTGGGAAAAAGTTTATCCGAAACAAATGTCCTTGTAATACAATGTTGTAACTTCTTTATTTTTCCTTTGGATTTAATTAAATTGTAATAATCCTTATTTTAGATTTGAATTATTACATTATTCTTGGATAAGGTCACTTATTCTTTTTGAACATTTTTCTTTATTTCGAATAATAAAGGCTTTCTTTTTTTTCTTAATTAAAAGTGTCCAGTCAATTTTCACTATGTGCTCTGTAGCAGTTGATCATGTGATGTGAGCTTAAAGGATTTGATGGTGGTTAAAAAATACTTAATGAAATAGACGTATCTGTAGAATGTTACAATGAACCTCAACAATATTGATTGAAATTGTGGCGCAAAAATAGAAATAAAAGAAATAGTAGTTCCGCTTTTCAATTGATTTTATATATATATATATATATATATATATATATATATATATATATATATATATATATATATATATAGAGAGAGAGAGGGAAAAAAACTTTAAGATTCGGGCTAGCAATTAATTGCTATAATTAAATTAGTTTGGTAATACTAACAAAAACTGTCTATGAGTAAGACTCGCTGGCAAAAATGTCGTTTTTAGATTTAGAATGACAATTGAATAATAAATTTAAATTAATTTAGCATTTTCAATTCAATTTAAATCAAAATTCACTACAACAAATATGATCTATAGTGGCATCATGCATGATAACATTTTATAGAAAATGTCACAAATTATCAATATAGTCATATTTTTGAAAAATGCCACAAAGTATAAGTGTTAATTTGACTGATTAGTGACATTTTTATACTATAGTAATATTTTAAAATGTTACTTTTAACTATAATTGTGACATTGATACATTTAGCCACACCGCTACAAGTGACATTTTGCTAGTGACATTTTATATATAACGACATTTTCCAAACTGTCACTTGTAGCGGTGTAACTAAAAGTTAAATGTCACTATCATAACAAAAAGTAACATTATAAAATGCCATAATAATATTAAAATGTCTCAATAGTATATTTAACATTTATAATTTCTGACATTTTCAAAAAATAAACTGTATTTATTTTTTCTCATATTTTCTTCAAAATGTCATCAAGTTTGACGCCACCAAAGATATTTTTGTTGTAGTGATTCTTAAATTTTTCAAATTAAGTCACATGTGACAATGTGGCTTAATTGATTGGGGATTTTAGTCATGTAGAAGAATAGAGGGCAAAACTTTAATGATGGGTGGATAAATGAGAATGATGTTCCTTCCTATTTTATCCTCCAATTTTGTCCTCGTGAGTGTCCACATTACCATGTCGAATTGTCATATAGAAAATGAATTAATTGTCACATATACGTGGCTCAATTTGGTGAAATTAACAATTTTGAGCTGATATATGACTGAAATTTTAAATTTAGTTTAGTTACGTGATTTTACTGTCAGTTTGAATCTTATAATGAATTTTTTCGCCAACAAGCCTTAATTACTGGCGATTTTTGCAATTTAAAGAATTTTGGTCTGTAATAAAACTTGAGACTTTAATTTATTTACAACTTAAATGTCAGCCCGAATTTTACGAGATTATTTTGCCAGAGAACCTTAGTAACATGACGTATTTACAATTTTTTCTATAAATAATGACCAAGTCAATTACAGTAATATTTCACCTTTCTTAGAAACACATTATAAGTAGTGTAATATATTGAATATTACCTTTTGATATAAGATGTGGAATATTTTGAGAATGTCTTAATCAATTTTGTTGAGATGGTTTGTTAATTAAAGTTGACGAAAAGTGAAGGCTCCAGGATGACAATTTTAGCGTATTTTTTAAAGATGGAATATTGCCTGTAAATATTTACCAAATACTGTACAGATTTCATTTTAAAGTCAATCAAACAAACTTTGAGTAAAAAGTACATGTAAGAAATCACAAAAGGTGGGGTGATTTCTGTAATTACATTAAACTTTATAGGTAGTTTGATTTATTTCTCTAATAATTAATATTAGTACATTTAAATTTAAGGTATTTTTAAATAATTGAACTAAAATAATAAAAATAAAATATATATTATAAAATTCACTTAAAGTATGATATTAAAATTTATTCTTCACTCACTTATAAAATATTGTTTATACGTATACTTCAAAAATTAGCAGTGATTGATTCAAAATTTAGTGGAAAGAAAAGGAATATTTGATACAACAACTATGGAGAGCTTGTGTTTATCAATAATTAAACAGGAATTTCACAAAAAATAAAAAATAAATTGTTAAATATAATTCTACGATTATATATAAATACATGCTTGATATCGTTTCAAATGGTTCGATAATTGATTAATTTCAATCTATGACAAATCAATGTAGAAACTTATAAAAAAACCAACCTAATTAACTGTTTTTTTAGTTTGAATCAATTTAGTTCAAATATTTGTTGTCATGATTGATTTTCTTTTTAGTAACATATTGACCCCGGTGATATAAATTTTTTTTGTTACGCCACTACGTTTATTGATTTTTTTTTTTAAAATTGCATAAGATGTAATTGTCGGGGCTTGAACCCACAAGCTTGAAGTAATAATGTGATTTCTCAACCATTAAATCAATTTAGAATCACTCTTATATTTTTGTCTTTGTTTTGGAGTCTTCAAATATACTTAAACAAATTATTTTTATTGTTTAAGTTTTAGAGAACAACCTTGAAACATGGATGAAACATATACACAACAAAATATGGATTATGTCATCATCGCCAAACTTTGAAAAAAAATCAATTATATCATTATTAGTAAAAATTACAAACTGAATGAGGCGATGGGGTCGCGAGTGTGGTGGGGCTGCGGTTTTTGGTGTTGGATTCAGTGGCAGAGCGTCACGGAGACTGAGTAGGACGACCGCCCCCTAAAAAAAATATTTTATACAGTAGTGGTGGGCTTGTCAAGGGAAAGTGTGTTCTCCTTGTTGTTCTGAGTTCGACTTCCTTGGGGAGCCTTTTATTTTTTGACATTTTATACATATTTTTTTTTTTTGTTCTCTTGCTAGAGCTAATTAATATAGATTAAAATCACTACCAAATATATATATATATATATATATATATATATATATATATATATATATATATATATATATATATTAAAATATCTCATTATATTATTTTAATTTCTTAACAAATTATTTCTTCTAATTTTTCAAGAATATTTAGGGAACAATATTTTATTTTGAAGTAGTTTTTTTTTTTTTTTTTAATTTATCGATTGCGTACTTATATATTATATTTTTCAAAAGAAAATGTTGACTCTATTAAGGAGGAATCGATAGAAACTATTTATATTCAATAAAATATTATCGATTACTGTTTAAATGATTCTTATTCTTTAAGATATTTATATTTTCAATTTTTGTGTGATTTTCATTTTGTGTATTGCTTTATTTTATTTTTTATCATTGTATCAAAATATTGAGGAAATACAAAATATTAAGAAAGTATTTGACAGAAAAATTAGCCCCCACCCCCACTGAAAGAATTATTCCTAGCTCGACCACTGGCTGGATTGTCGTTTGGGTTCGAGGAATAAGGTGGTGGATAATTGGGATTCAGATTGTATTTTTGACTTTTTTTAATGGATGAAATGAGATATCTTATATAGACTCTAGCCCCGAGAAATCTTATTTTAGAAAGACCCTAGAAACATGGTTTAGTCTTAAATTAGGACCCCATTGAGTTGAGTATACATAAGGAACCCTCTGAATATATGACATGTGGCTTTAGTGTTCAAGACTACATGCTTGACTGGTTATACTAAAATAAAAATAAAATAATAAAAAAAAAATTCAAAATTAACAAATGCCCTAAAACAGATCGATTCCTCAAATTCAAAATAGCAAACTGCTCTTTTCTTCTTCTTTCTGCTGTGTACGTTTTTTGCAATTTATCAAATTCCTATCTTCAAATCGAATTCTTATAACTCTGGGTTTGTGCTCAACTTAAAGGCTTGGAATTTTTGAAAAATTCTGCAGAGGTCCTAAAAAATAGAGCGTTGATGACATGGTCTCCGTTGAACTCTCGGCACCGCTTAATTGGAAAAAGAAGGTATTTGTTCTTTGTTAGTTTTTCTATGAAATCATAATTAAAAATAATATCGAATTAATACTCTGTGTTCCGCACATATTCTATTATCTCGTTAATTCGACCCTGCCATCCACAATTTTAATCTAGAACTTTTGAATTAAGTAATGCAAGTTGCATGTTGTACATGAAGCCAGGTGATAGTCAAATATAAATACAAGTGGAAACGCTGACCAATGCATATATATTGTAATAAATTGATTCTCTGTATGTTATGTTGACATATATTAGCATATTTCTTGGAAAATTTAGTTATTGATTGCTGGTTTTGTTTATAATTGTGCCTAGCTAGTTCCCAAATTGTTTCCTTTAATTTGTTCTAATTCAACATACATTCTTTGAAACGGCGAGGGACCATGAATGAAACCGTTGGGCTTGTTAGGATTTTATGGGTTTCCATTTTTAGGTTCAGGGGTATCAATATATAAAGACTTTCCAGGCTATTTTTGATGTACACTAGCATAGTTGATACTTGATTTCTTGAATTATGATTTCCACAAATTTCCACCGAAAACACTTTGATCTCATATGAAGGAATATTTAGTCTACTTTTTCATCATTTGGTACAAAACAGTGTCCTAAAGTTTATGTGAACATTCATTCAACATGTGTTTGTAATAGTTGAGTTTTTGAATCAGTAGAGTAGAGCTATTGTAGGATTTGAAAATACGTCTGATTTAATTATTTTGTCTTTAGAAGTTGAAAATGTGAAAAAAGAATATAACTATTTTAAAATTTCAAACATGAAGTTGAAGATTAAACAAACAAATGTTATATAGGGGTGGGCATGGGGCGGGTTTGGGACGGGTTTGGGGTTAGAGATATGGGTATACTAAATTTCGGGATTGACACTTTTCATCCCAAACCCGTCCCGTAATAATTCGGGTACCCGGAAGCGGGTACCCGAATTATTGCGGGTCGGGACGGGACGGGATTACGGATCCCATATTATTCTTATTCATTAATTCTTCATCCATCTAACAAAATAATACAATATTACGTAATTATATTTCGTCATTTTCCTTTTGCTAAATTGTATCTCTTTTTAATTCATTAATACATAAAACATATCAAGTCATCATAACGATTATTTCAGATATATCCAAATACGAACAAAAAGTAAAATCATATAATAAGCTAATGATAAAACGTACAACTTATAAGGTATTATGAGAGATTGAGAGTTTTTAACTTTTTAGGATTGACTTAATATTAATTACTAAACTAATGTAAGATTTAAAAGGAATATTAGGGTAAAATAAAAAAAGTTCTAGATAATGTTATACAAGTAAGCTAGTAAAGTGTATAAATTATATAATAATATTATATAGGCGGGTTCGGGTGTTCGGGGTTGGAGAGACCAATCCCAAACCCGTCCCGTATTTTCGTAATAAAATACGGGTATTTAAGTTCGGGTACCCAAACCCAAAAAATACTTGTCCCATTCGGGTATTTTAGAAACGGGACGGGTCGGGTTTGGATTACCCGAACCCAACGCCCACCCCTAGTTATAAGTAATTGGAACTGAAATATGTAATCAAAAGAGGTAAATAGAAGTTCTTTTGTAGATGCTCATAAACTGGCCACAAATGCTTCAAGGTGAAATATTGATTTCTGTCCAAGAGGCAACCTATGTTCATAATATGCAGCCCAATGAGAGGTCTCGTGCTTTAGTTCAGAATCCAATTTCTTCAGAAGTTCATACACCAGCCTCTTTAAAATGATTTCTGGAGGTATACAATTGATAAGTAGCTCATACAGCTTTCTTCGAACTTCAAACAACCGTTTAGGAATATGTTTCTGAAATAGCATCAAGCATATTTAAGGAGCAGAGTCCTAAACGGTTGTATGCTATTTAAGGAGCAGAGTCCTAAATGGTTGTTTGAAGTTCGAGGAAAGCTGCATGAGCTACTTATCAATTGTATTCCTCCAGAAATCATTTTAAAGAGGCTGGTGTATGAACTTCTGAAGAAATTGGATTCTGAACTAAAGCACGAGACCTCTCATTGGGCTGCATATTAAGAACATAACCAGTATATCAATTACCAAATTCCATAAATACCTAATAACATCACATTTCCACTATCTTTAAGATGAAGGGGAATGTTTAGGTAGTCATGAATCAGACTAAGTATTAATTAGTTTCAATTGTCATGTATGCCTCTTTTCGCATTAGAGTTATGGGAATGACCCAGCAGAAGATTAATATTAGTCAAATTCATTAATGGGCATAAAAATAATATTTATGGGAAAAATATTGAAAAATGCTGATGAAGTAATTTTTTTTTTTTTTTTAATAAAAGGTGGTGAGGGGCCCACAATTTATTTAACCCTCCAAGTAAAATCCAGAATCAAAGACAACAGAAAAAAAATCGAAACAGAACCACAACACACAGCAACAAGGCCACATGCGGCATAGGACCACGCAGGGCCATAATATCTCAAAAGACCACACAGTATCAAAATAACACCAAAAAAAACCAAAAAGTAAAATAAATGCCCACATACTGGGAGAACCCACGCAGGGGTATGAAATGGTACCAACAGACTGGCCAAAACACCCACGCAGGGGCAGAATCATAACAAATAACTAACACAAAAGTAACAACTCCTTCCATCAGCCTCCAGAATATAGCCTCATATGAGTCCTGAATAGAAGAAGAGCCCTTTGAAGTCAAAGATAAGTAGCAACTCCTCAAACAGCCTCCAACATATAGTCTCCTCTGAGCCCTGATAGAAAAGCAACTACTAGCAAATAGCACCAACCATCACAATACAAACATAAAGATAATGCCCAAAACAAAAAGATCAACACCACAACCCCAACCCCTTAAAAAGAATCCCTAGATGAGGATTCTACCACAAGGCTAACCATGTACAAGGAAATCACCAACACCCAACACCACCAACCTCTCAACACAACCACAAACCATCATAAAATAGTGTGTGCAACGTGCAAAGGCATGGTTAAGTATAGAAGTGGTGAATTACTGGGATCAATTACCTGACAGAAATAATGAGTATAAGTCCACACATGTGAGATGAATGAACTTGTCAAGTCATCTAAGATGACCCGACCTACATGCATAAAGTGACTGCCAGGCATTGGAAGCAAGGATAACCAAATGGTAGAATTGCCAATGGACCAGGGAACTCATCCAGAAAATAAAACAAAGGGCTTCCTACCATGCAAAGGGAATATATGCTGTAAAGTGCAAATGATATGCATCTAAAGGTTGTCCCTGAGTGAATAATCCGGTACAGACCAACTTAAACACTGTGACCCGGACACGACAAGTGTGTGCGGTGCATGGGAGGCACAATGTGGAAGTGGTGAGTGAAGTGGGGCCTGTAAGTTAGCTAATATTGATAAATCCATGAGAGATGGATGAATCATGCAAAAACAAGGATAGCTAACCTCAGAAAGCAAGGGCAAATCAAATGATGGTAATCGAAGGACCAGGGGTGCGGGCCAAAGTAAAAAATGATCAGCTATATGCACATATAAGATATCTACACTATATGCAATGCATCTAAGGAACTTCCCCCTGATAGTGTATCAGAACAGTCTGATAAACTACCCTGAAGTGTGTGCGGTGCATGGGAGGCACAATGTAGAAGTGGTGAGTGAAGTGTGGCCTGTAAGTTAGCTAATATCGATAAAGCCATGAAAGATGACTGAATCATGCAAAAACAAGGATAGCTAACCTCAGAAAACAGGGGTAAATCAAATGCTGGAAAAAGAAAGGCCAGGGGAGCAGGCCAAAGTAAAATAAAGATCAACTATATGCACTGATAGGATAACTACTCTATATGAAATGCAGCTAAAGAATTCTCCCCTGATAGTGTATCAGAACAGTTTGATAAACTACCCGGAACATCAATATCATATAGAACATCATGATGCAAGTGCTCAGGAAAGCTTAGTTTAGATATATGATTTCACTGGACTCTGTAACATGGCCAAAATGTGTTGTAAATATGTGAGATACATACAACATGCAAAACTAAGAAGCCATATCCAGAAAAACAAGAGCAAACCAAATGGTAGAAATCCTATCCAGAACCCAAACCCAGAAAACCTATCCATGAAAAATGCAAGTGTATAAATGAATGCAACTAAGGAATTTCCCCACCCTTTTTCCTTCTGAATCTGAAATTAGGAATTCCCTGTGCATCACACCAAATCAAACCTTTCAACTTACCCTGCAAACAATTAGGATAAAAGATCATATCCCTCTTTGAATCACAACCACATTTTGCCACAAAATCAGCACACATATTTGCCTCCCTGTAAACATGAACCACACTACAACCCAATTTTAAAACCAATTGTTTTATTTTTGAAATGGAATTGAAATAAGCCCAGTGACACTCACCACTACCCTGAATTAAATTCAAAACATAAAGTGAATCAACTTCAACAATCAAGTTATGCCACCCCTTATCCCAACAAAACTCCAACCCAAGCAATAGCGCATGAATTTCAGCCTCATTATTTGTACAAATACCCAGAAACAACCCAAAACCAAAAATCATCTTCCCATTATGATCCCTAACAATACCACCAGCACCCCCTTCCCCAGGATTCCCTTTACAGCAACCATCAGTATTCAACTTAAAAAAATTCAAAGGAGGCTTCTCCCAACAGATCATTTTACAAGAAATGTCGCAATTCGGCACATTAAAATGAATTCCCCACAATTTTAAAATATCTGTATCCCCCTTAACATAAGCAGGCTTGACCATGGAAGACATGAAAATAGATTTCAGTTGCGCAATAATTTTATCACAGATCACCGTAGAATGCATGGACATATTATGATATTTGGAGTTATTTCTACAAGTCCACAAATTCCACAAAATATACACAACCAAAACACATCTAAAATGGCCAGGTCTAGCAAAAGTAGAGGAATTAACCCAAGACATAATAATATGTCTAGGATTCACCGTTTGAACCAAATTAACATTGAAAATGTTACCAAAAAAATTCCACACCAATTTGGCCACCTTCCCCTCCCAAAAAACATGTTCTAAGGTTTCAACTGAACTACAACATTGACATTTGGAAACAAGGGTCATACCTAACCTTTGCAACCTCACATCAACAGAAATCCAATCATTCAACAGCCGCCAAATAAAAATAGAAACAGTAGGTAAGATTAGAGGATGCCAAACATATTTAAACAAATAATCCGAACCTCTAATCGGCCTAAGAATTTTCCAAGCAGACTTGACCGAAAACTGACCATTAGAACTATGCTTCCAAATCAAAATATCAGGTTCACACAAATTAATGGGAATATCAGCAATAATGCGCACCAAATTAGCAGGAACATGATCATACAATTTTTCCAAATCCCACTTATCCCCAACAAAGAAATCCCTGACCAGATCAAACCTAGTAGGATCATTTGGATTCATAATACATCTCAAAGGCTCATCACCCACCCAGTGATCATTCCAGAAAGAGATTTGACCCCTCCTAATCCCCCAAATACTAAATTCAAAAAATCTCTCTCTAACACTACACAATCTCCTCCAAATAGGGGAGTGATACCTAGCACAAGGTGCATCGAAAGAATGATGCTTGAAAGTATATTTTCTCCGCATGAACCTAGGCCAAATCCCAAAAGTACCTCTCATCCTCCACCAAAGTTTGAAGGAAAAAGCATCAACAATATCCACCAATCTCCTAATCCCTAAACCTCCCTCATCAGTAGGATAACACAGCTTCCACCAAGAAGCCCAATGGATTTTCTTACCACTAGCATTACCCCAAAAAAACCTAGCACACAATCTCTCAAGCTCATGAATAATTTTAGACATCGGCTGGAGGACTTGAAAAGTATAGATCGGAATGGAAGTCAACACACTCTTCAAGAGAGTAAGCTTACCACCAGGAGATAAAGCCTTATTCTCCCAACCAGACAACCGGGACCTAACCTTTTGAATAAGAGGATCCAAAAGAATGCAAGTTCTGTGACCTTTATACAAAGGAACCCCTAAATAACTCAAAGGCAAATCCTGAAGAGAAAATCCAGAAATAATTTTGATAGCACGTTTGACCACAAGCGGACACCCCTTCCCAACAATGACCTGACATTTATTAGGATTAACACACTGACCAGACACAGCAGCATAATCATGAAGAAAACCCTTAATTTTCTTAATTGCATGCACAGAAGACTTAGCAAAAATAATACAATCATCCGCATAAGCAAGGTGAGAAACAGGAAAACCCCCATTGGTAAAATATTGAATCCCCGGATCCTTAAGAAAAAGGTCATTAAGACCTCTACTCAAGAATTCAGAAGCAATGACAAACAGAGTAGGTCCCAAAAGAAACATAGGTATGTCCTACAGCGTGCTAAAAAGAAGGTTAGGTTTGCTTTTGGTAGCAAAACTAAGTGTGGGAATGACACGGGTGAGGGTGGGTTACATAATGAGATTAGTGAAGACCCTTTGAATGATGTTGATTTATGCCAAGAGGTCAACCCCCTGGCAATGGTTTGCTGGGATAGCCTTGATAATCTTTTTCAAACTCCGGTTTCTAGTGAGTCTGAGTCGGAGGTTTCCACCACATCTCATCATGGTTCTCCACTTAGGAGGCCGGCTGTGACACCCACTCTTAGAAACAAATTGTTGAAGGAATTAGGAGATCCCTTGCCTGAACCTGTTTTAAACAAAACCACCGTGTCTGATGATGAAGGTAGGTCGGTAAGGTTGACTAGGAGATCTAGGAGGTCTACTAGAGTTTTGAGTAGGAGTAAGTCCCCTTCCCATAGTTCATAAATGATTTTAGTTTGGAATGTGAGAGGGGTTGGGAATTTGAAGTGTCAGAGGAATTTAAGAAAATTAAAAAGAATCAATAAGATTAAGATTCTTGTTGTTATAGAGCCTATGGTTGATGTGGAGTCTAAAAATTTCAAAAAGTTGTTTGGTTTTGATCATTTGGTTGCTAATTGTAATAATAAGATTTGGATTTTCTTTGATAGGGATTTATTTGTGTCTGTGTTAGAGGATCATGTTCAATTCATCCATTGTTCTGTGTCTTCTGCCTTGTTTCCAAAAGATATGTTTTGCACTTTTGTGTATGGGTTACATCGTCGGCCTCAAAGGCGAGATCTGTGGGATGGGCTGAGAAAGTGGTCCACTAATGACCCTTGGGTGGTGGTGGGTGATTTTAACATCATCCTTGATCCAAATGAAAAAAGAGGGGGTGCTCCTCCTTGTTTGAATGGTATTCGTGAGTTTTCTGATTGTTTGCTTGATTGTTCTCTTAGTGATTTGGATATGCATGGGTGTGAGTTTTCTTGGTATAGGGATTTGGTTTGGCAAAAGTTGGATAGGGCTGTTGCTAATACTGCTTCGCAAGATCTTTTTGTTTCCACTAGTCTTAATTATCTGTCTAGAATGCAATCTGATCACTCTCCGATGCTTTTTGAATTTGAATTTAAACACAAACCGACTCATTCTCCTTTTAGATATTTGAATGCTTGGGCTTTGCACCCTACTTTTTTTGATTTGGTCAAGGATAATTGGAGTCATCATTCTGGGTGTATGGGTGTGTTTAAACTCAAAGACAAATTGCATAGACTTAAACAGAAATTAAGGTGGTGGAACAAAAATGTCTTTGGTAATATTTTTCAAAAACAGGATTCTTTTGCTGAGGCTGTGAAAATTGCTCAACTTGCTTTTGATTGTGATCCTTCTCCCGCTAATTTAACTGAGTTAAATAAGGCCAATGCTAATCATGTTTTAAATTTGAAATTTGCTGAATCTTTTTGGCAACAAAAAGCAAATATTCAATGGGCGGTTAAGGGGGAGAGGAACACTAAATACTTTCATGATCTTGCCAAGCGTAAAAGGAGTCAGTCTGTTATTCATAGGATCAAGGATGATAATGGTGTTTGGATTGAGGATTCTCACGATATTAGATTATCTGCTGTGCATTATTTTGAAAATGTTCTTACTTCTGTTGAATCTAATCTTGTGGAACCTAATTTTGATTTGATTCCTCATTTAGTATCTAGTGAGGATAATGGGTGGTTGCTTGCTTTACCAAGTATTGATGAAGTGAAACTTGTTGTGTTTAGCATTTCTCCTGATAGTGTTGCTGGGCCTGATGGGTTCAATGCACATTTTTTTCAAAATTGTTGGGAGATTATAAAAGATGATGTTTTTGAAGCTGTTTTGGATTATTTCTTTGGAACTCCACTTCCTAAAAGTTTCACTTCTACTACTTTGGTTCTTATTCCTAAGAAGCCTAATGCAAATTGTTGGAGTGAGTTTAGGCCGATTAGCCTTTGTAATGTTACAAATAAGATCATGACTAAACTGCTGAATGACAGGTTGTCTGATATTCTTCCTAGGATCATTTCTGATAATCAGTCTGGTTTTTTGAAAGATAGGTTGATTGGGGAGAATATTTTACTTGCTCAGGAGTTGGTTCATGAAATTAATCATCAGAGAGCTAAGGGGGGAAACATGATAATTAAGTTACCAACTCCACCAATGACATTCCCAGAAACTAGGTCATTTATTTTAGTACCCTCACAATTGACATCATCAGCATAATGAATATCCGTGCAAACAGGGGTCTTCTGTGGAGAGCACTCAACAACATCAACATCACTCTGATCATTAGCCCTAACCTTGAACTTAAACCCCTTAGCTCTAAGTTTTCTAGCCTTATTTTTATGCCTTTTCTTTCTTGGTTTATTGTTCTTTTTGGATTGGTACTCTTGATAATCATCATAAACCTTAATGACAAAGTTGAAGTTGTTCTTATATTTTTATGACTTGAAGCTATGGTTTGTGAAAGGCATGAGTAAATGTAACTTTTGATTGATTATCACTGTTTCGAAGTTGGGTTCGTCTGTTATAATTTTTTTTTTTAATATTTGGTTATTACTTTTAGAAATATGTGATTTTGCTTTATGTTATGGCAACTGAATGTGGTTACGATTAATCACCTTACATACTTAAATTTGCAGCAACCCATGAATTACGATGATCCCCTCTTCGAAGATGAAATGACTTTGAATGATATATCCTCCGAAAGTGAAAATTTTAGGAGTTTTAAGCACAATTTTGTTGGTGAATCTGAAAATTACTTGGATATGCTAGATAACGAGTCCATTTGGCAGTTGATTTTTACCTGTTCAGAAGAGGCAGATAAATTTTATATCGAATATGGTCGAAATATGGGGTTTGATGTTAGAAAGTGTCATAAAAAAGTTAATAACGCTGGTATTGTTAAAAACATGGAATGGGTATGTTCTAGGGAGGGATTTCGTAAACCACCGACAAATGGATGTAATTTCAAGCGACGATCCAAAGATGAAACTAGGTGTGGTTGTAAAGCTCGTTTTCGAATAGAACATGATATAGTAGATCAATTATATAAGGTAGCTGCTTTTGATCCCGAACACAATCATCCACTAGAAACTCGAGAAACTGCCCATGTTTTGAAGTGTAACAGGTATTACTTGTTCTAAATTTTGTTGTAATATTAATATATTTTTTAATTTCATATAGTAGATAATGTAAATATACCTCTTTTAATTAATTTATGTGCTGAAGGTTAATCTCACCAGCTAATAAGGCTTTGTTGAGTGGGTTTACGGATGCCGGATTAAAGCCAAGCAATGCTATTGATGTTATAGAGCGCTTTGGAGGTGGTCCTAGAAAAGTATTTTATAAAAGAAAGGATGTCTATAACTTCCTTGGTGATCAGCGGATGCATTATCGTAGGAATGGTGATGTGAACAATGCAATTTCATTTCTTGAAGGCATAAAAATACGTGATAAAAAATTGGTATTCAAGTACTCAACTGACACTGATAATTCATTAACGCGATTATTTTGGTCTGATGGATTTTCACAGGCTGAATATAGAGAATTTGGCGATGTGCTTGTATTTGACAGCACATATGACACAAACACTTATAAATTTCCATTAGTCATATTATGTGGTGTTAATAACCACTTGAACACCTGTGTTTTTGGAGCAGCTTTAATGTTCAATGAAACTATAGAATCATATAGATGGTTGTTGAAAACCTTTCGGGAAACAATGGGCTGTGAAGCTCCCTTATCTATACTGACAGACCAAGATGCAGCAATGTGCGCTGCTATAACTATGGAGTTTCCTACTTCAAAACACAGGATTTGCAGCTGGCACTTAGAGCGAAATTGTATGCAAAAAGTACGAATACAAGCCTTTGTTGATAAGTTTGGAAGTTTTTTAAAGGACAACTTTTCAATTGAACTTTTTGAGGAGAAATGGGCTTTGTTGGTTGAAGAACACGGAGTTGCAGAACATCCTTGGGTGATTGAAACATACTCTAAGAAGGAGACATGGAGTGAGGCACACTTTCGAGGTATATTTCTTGGAATTATGAGGAGTACTCAAAGAGCTGAATCGTTGAACTCTTTATTCAAGCAGCGGCGTACAAATGGGTTTACGATCACTGAATTTATGAAGTACTATTATCATTGCCTTGATAAAATTAGAGCAAACTTTTTGGTGAATCAACAAATTTGTGAGAGATCAAATCCAACTTTGATCCCCACCACACTAACGAGTCTTCAAAAATATGCTGTCTCTATATATAGCAGAGATATTTATAAGAGTGTTGAAAAAGAAATTTTTGAAGCTCAAGGGCTCGTTGTTGAAGAATCAACAAATCATGAAGATTGTTTGTTCACTTTCAAATTTGTTCCATATGGCGAAAAGTCCTCTATATCACGTTTGCTAAAAATTGATTGGGACAATGGAAAGTTTGAATGTGAGTGTTTAATGTTGGAGTCTGATGGGTTGCCTTGTAGTCATATTTTTGCTACTTTGAAGTGTTTGATGGTAACTGAAATTCCTGATTCTTGCATACGTAGAAGATGGACCAAATGCGTTGGGCATAAACTGCTACCCATGTTTCCAGATACATTTCAAAGTGATGATCCTCAACGCATTAGGTTTATGCAATTACACAAAGAGTGTCTCAATTTTTGTTTGCAATCTTCTCAAAGTGAAACAGTCAAGACAAAGTCTCTGAAACGTCTTCGTCGTGCTGCAAAAGAGGCAGCGAAAGATGTTTCATTTGACTCTGAGGAACAAAATGAAGTTGAATATGCAGCATTCCATGAACTAAGGGATCCCTTAAATGTGTTGAACAATTTTAATGTATCTGATCCAGCAAAGACAAAGTCTAAGGGAGCCCCTCGTGCAAAGATGCAAATATATTAAGTTAAATCTCTAAATTGGTCCGCAAGTATTTTATTCAATCCAATTTTGAAATTGGGCAAAAATGTGGACTAAAATTATCAGTAAATTTGAAGATATGGGGTTATTTTGACAACTTGAAAAGTTAGGGGTATAATTGTCAGTCTAAATTGATCCGCAAGTGTTTTATTCGAGCCAATTTTGAAATTGGGCAACAATGTGGACTAAAATTATCAATAAATTTGAAGATATGGGGTTATTTTGACAACTTGAAAAGTTAGGGACATAATTGTCAGTCAATATAAATAATGGGGTCAATTATGCAATTAACCTTCACGGCCACGTCAGCAGTTAACGGCTAATTTTAACGGAAGTACCAAATGTGATTCAATTTCTTAAATTGCGGTACCAAATTGATCAACCTCGTTTTCTGTGGTACCACAAGTTGGAATCACTATATTGTTTTGTACCACAAATGCAATTCTCTCTAAAACTGGGGAACAAACTTTCAAACTACTAAGTTTACTTGCGAAAAACACTTTACAAATCCGCTGCAAGTACTCTAAGTATTAAAACTGATTTTAACAAAATCAGCTAAGTAATTATCAGATTAGTGGTCACCGAAGCTCTTCAAAGATTTGTTCGCGATCAGCCAAGTAACTTACTGTTCGATAACAGCTTAGTCTGTTCAAGATAGAACAAAAGTTTTAAAGTTAAAAATTGTCAAAAAGTTTAGAGGTCTATTCACCCCCCCCCCCTCTCTAGACCTCATCTGACCACTTGGGACCAACAAATTTTATATTTAAGGGGGCAAGATTTGAGGGTGAGATTAAACCGCAAATCTATTATTTTTTATAATATAATTCTTTGCCTAAAAATATAGATGGTTTTGTTAAGATGAATTTTTATATCTAAATATATACTGAAATATCGTCAATAAGTTCTACGATAACTAATAAAATTATATTTATTTATGATGAATCCATTTACACAAATTTACTTATGAAACTAATAAACTCTATGGCATAATAAACATTAAATCTTAACCAAATCATCAAATATTATCAAGAAATTAAAAACAAACAAGAAAGAAGGAAGTCATCAAACATATGAACACTAAACAAATAAAAAATATCTTATTTAAACAATAAAATTTAAACATTCAAGATAATTTAAAACTTAAAGCACTACCGTTTTCAGTGATGTTTTATCGATCAATCCACTTACATGTATTGAAATTGCAAAAATGTAGAAAATTATTTAGCTGGACGAAAGTATGAATAAAAATAAAAGTCAATATGCTTGAACAAGAATTTTACAATAACAACAAATTAATGTTGGAAAAATATTGAGGAACTCTATGTACTAGCTAACGAGGTTTTTTATTTTATTTGCAGCATAAACACATTACGAATTGGGTGATAAGTGGTGCAGCAAGAAGGCCAAACAAGTTTGATTTCCATTTGCATGAGAAGCAACAAGTAAAACTCCCACATCGAAAAAACATGAGAAAATAGAGCAGTTAATAAAATGCACACAAATAATTATGTTTGCCGAGCTCAATAACATGTGCTTGTAACTCAAGTGAGGGCATTAATGTGATTGGACATTGGGCTTGCCTCATCAACTGGGCCACTAGATGCTAATTGTTGGCATGCCCATTCCAAGAGGGGAGTTAGGCCATGTGTTCCAAGCGTAAGCATGGGATTTGTGGCCCTTAGAGGTGCGGGCACTGCGCAAGGCTGATTTCACAGAGCAGCGAAAACCGTCCGCTCTCTGCAGTGGAAGGATTACGGGCTGGTTGCTTCCCTGGTCCATCAAAGTTAAATGGGCTTGTCCTAATTGAACAATCATTTTTTTTCTTAGTTTTTTAAATTTCGTGTTAGTGCGCTGCATCTGTATATATAATTGGCCTATGGAAGTCAAACGACGTGCAATATTCTTTTTTTTTTAAGAGAATTTCGCTCTCTGCAGTGGAAGGATTACGGGCTGGTTGCTTCCCTGGTCCATCGAAGTTAAACGGGCTTGTCCTAATTGAACAATCACTTTTTTTCTTAGTTTTTTAAATTTCGTGTTAGTGCGCTGCATCTGTATATATAATTGGCCTATGGAAGTCAAACGACGTGCAATATTCTTTTTTTTTTAAGAGAATTTTGTATATATAATTGAACTATGAAAGTCAAATGACGTGCAATATTCTTTTTTTTTAAGAGAATTGTACTTGTGGTACCAACTAAAAAGTGTTTCCGAAGCCACTTTATTCTCTGACCCCAAATGTGTTTCATTATTTAGGAAACTATTATAAAATTCTTTTTTATCTCGCATTTTTTGGGCTTTATTGAGGCATAATTTTTATATTGAGGGGGACAAGATTTGAGGGTGAGACAAAACCGTAAATATATTATTTTTATAGTATAATTCTTTGCCTAAAAATGTAAAGACCTTTGTTCATAAGTTAAATTTTTATATCTGAATATATAGTGTAATATCGTCAATAAGTTTTATGATAACTAACAAAATTATAGGGTAAATACCACTTTTGGTCCCTCTTATCATCAACTTTTTACAGAGTGGTCCATTTTATGTTTTTTTTCTCACTCTAGTCCCTACTATGAATTATTTGTTTCACTTTAGTCCCTACTATGAATTATGTGTTTCACTTTAGTCCTTATCAGGTGGTTCCGATAACACGTGACATGCATATGAATATTTTTTAGGGCATTTTCGTCCGTTCACTAGTGAGACTATTTGAGATATTGTTTAATTAGTGAGCAATTTTGGTGTTTGAAAAAGATTTTAGGAAAAAACTTTAGTTTGGAACGAAATGTACGATTAAGTTCGATTAGAATGAAAGCCTAGTTTGGAAATTTAGTTTTTTTTAAAATAATTAGAAAAACGAAAATATCCATGTTAGTTTACTTGAAATGACAAAATTACCCTCATGAGCATATCACATGTTATCGGAATCGCCTTGGACCACTTGAAAAGGACTAAAATGAAACAAATAATTCATAGTAGGGACTAAAGTGGGAAAAAAAACACTTTTTTTCTTAGTTTTCTAAATTTCGTGTTAGTGCGCTGCATCTGTATATATAATTGGCCTATGGAAGTCAAACGACGTGCAATATTCTTTTTTTTTTTTTAAGAGAATTTCGCTCTCTGCAGTGGAAGGATTACGGGCTGGTTGCTTCCCTGGTCCATCAAAGTTAAATGGGCTTGTCCTAATTGAACAATCACTTTTTTTCTTAGTTTTTTAAATTTCGTGTTAGTGCGCTGCATCTGTATATATAATTGGCCTATGGAAGTCAAACGACGTGCAATATTCTTTTTTTTTAAGAGAATTTCGCTCTCTGCAGTGGAAGGATTACGGGCTGGTTGCTTCCCTGGTCCATCAAAGTTAAACGGGCTTGTCCTAATTGAACAATCACTTTTTTTCTTAGTTTTTTAAATTTCGTGTTAGTGCGCTGCATCTGTATATATAATTGGCCTATGGAAGTCAAACGACGTGCAATATTCTTTTTTTTTAAGAGAATTCTGTATATATAATTGAACTATGAAAGTCAAATGACGTGCAATATTCTTTTTTTTTAAGAGAATTGTACTTGTGGTACCAACTAAAAAGTGTTTCCGAAGCCACTTTATTCTCTGACCCCAAATGTGTTTCATTATTTAGGAAACTATTATAAAATTCTTTTTTATCTCGCATTTTTTGGGCTTTATTGAGGCATAATTTTTATATTGAGGGGGACAAGATTTGAGGGTGAGACAAAACCGTAAATATATTATTTTTATAGTATAATTCTTTGCCTAAAAATGTAAAGACCTTTGTTTATAAGTTAAATTTTTATATCTGAATATATAGTGTAATATCGTCAATAAGTTTTATGATAACTAACAAAATTATAGGGTAAATACCACTTTTGGTCCCTCTTATCATCAACTTTTTACAGAGTGGTCCCTTTTATGTTTTTTTTCTCACTCTAGTCCCTACTATGAATTATTTGTTTCACTTTAGTCCCTACTATGAATTATGTGTTTCACTTTAGTCCTTATCAGGTGGTTCCGATAACACGTGACATGCATATGAATATTTTTTAGGGCATTTTCGTCCGTTCACTAGTGAGACTATTTGAAATATTGTTTAATTAGTGAGCAATTTTGGTGTTTGAAAAAGATTTTAGGAAAAAACTTTAGTTTGGAACGAAATGTACGATTAAGTTCGATTGGAATGAAAGCCTAGTTTGGAAATTTAGTTTTTTTTAAAATAATTAGAAAAACGAAAATATCCATGTTAGTTTACTTGAAATGACAAAATTACCCTCATGAGCATATCACATGTTATCGGAATCGCCTTGGACCACTTGAAAAGGACTAAAATGAAACAAATAATTCATAGTAGGGACTAAAGTGGGAAAAAAAACACTTTTTTTCTTAGTTTTCTAAATTTCGTGTTAGTGCGCTGCATCTGTATATATAATTGGCCTATGGAAGTCAAACGACGTGCAATATTCTTTTTTTTTTTTAAGAGAATTTCGCTCTCTGCAGTGGAAGGATTACGGGCTGGTTGCTTCCCTGGTCCATCAAAGTTAAATGGGCTTGTCCTAATTGAACAATCACTTTTTTTCTTAGTTTTTTAAATTTCGTGTTAGTGCGCTGCATCTGTATATATAATTGGCCTATGGAAGTCAAACGACGTGCAATATTCTTTTTTTTTTAAGAGAATTTCGCTCTCTGCAGTGGAAGGATTACGGGCTGGTTGCTTCCCTGGTCCATCAAAGTTAAATGGGCTTGTCCTAATTGAACAATCACTTTTTTTCTTAGTTTTTTAAATTTCGTGTTAGTGCGCTGCATCTGTATATATAATTGGCCTACGGAAGTCAAACGACGTGCAATATTCTTTTTTTTTTAAGAGAATTCTGTATATATAATTGAACTATGAAAGTCAAATGACGTGCAATATTCTTTTTTTTTAAGAGAATTGTACTTGTGGTACCAACTAAAAAGTGTTTCCGAAGCCACTTTATTCTCTGACCCCAAATGTGTTTCATTATTTAGGAAACTATTATAAAATTCTTTTTTATCTCGCATTTTTTGGGCTTTATTGAGGCATAATTTTTATATTGAGGGGGACAAGATTTGAGGGTGAGACAAAACCGTAAATATATTATTTTTATAGTATAATTCTTTGCCTAAAAATGTAAAGACCTTTGTTTATAAGTTAAATTTTTATATCTGAATATATAGTGTAATATCGTAAATAAGTTTTATGATAACTAACAAAATTATAGGGTAAATACCACTTTTGGTCCCTCTTATCATTAACTTTTTACAGAGTGGTCCCTTTTATGTTTTTTTTCTCACTCTAGTCCCTACTATGAATTATTTGTTTCACTGTAGTCCCTACTATGAATTATGTGTTTCACTTTAGTCCTTATCAGGTGGTTCCGATAACACGTGACATGCATATGAATATTTTTTAGGGCATTTTCGTCTGTTCACTAGTGAGACTATTTGAGATATTGTTTAATTAGTGAGCAATTTTGGTGTTTGAAAAAGATTTTAGGAAAAAACTTTAGTTTGGAACGAAATGTACGATTAAGTTCGATTGGAATGAAAGCCTAGTTTGGAAATTTAGTTTTTTTTTAAATAATTAGAAACACGAAAATATCCATGTTAGTTTACTTGAAATGACAAAATTGCCCTCATGAGCATATCACATGTTATCGGAATCGCCTTGGACCACTTGAAAAGGACTAAAATGAAACAAATAATTCATAGTAGGGACTAAAGTGGGAAAAAACACACTTTTTTTCTTAGTTTTTTAAATTTCGTGTTAGTGCGCTGCATCTGTATATATAATTGGCCTATGGAAGTCAAACGACGTGCAATATTCTTTTTTTTTTAAGAGAATTCTGTATATATAATTGAACTATGAAAGTCAAATGACGTGCAATATTTTTTTTTTTTAAGAGAATTGTACTTGTGGTACCAACTAAAAAGTGTTTCCGAAGCCACTTTATTCTCTGACCCCAAATGTGTTTCATTATTTAGGAAACTATTATAAAATTCTATTTTATCTCTCATTTTTTGGGCTTTATTGAGCCATAATTTTTATATTGAGGGGGACAAGATTTGAGGGTGAGACAAAACCGTAAATATATTATTTTTATAGTATAATTCTTTGCCTAAAAATGTAAAGACCTTTGTTTATAAGTTAAATTTTTATATCTGAATATATAGTGTAATATCGTCAATAAGTTTTATGATAACTAACAAAATTATAGGGTAAATATCACTTTTGGTCCCTCTTATCATTAACTTTTTACAGAGTGGTCCCTTTTATGTTTTTTTTCTCACTCTAGTCCCTACTATGAATTATTTGTTTCACTTTAGTCCCTACTATGAATTATGTGTTTCACTTTAGTCCTTATCAGGTGGTTCCGATAACACGTGACATGCATATGAATATTTTTTAGGGCATTTTCGTCCGTTCACTAGTGAGACTATTTGAGATATTGTTTAATTAGTGAGCAATTTTGGTGTTTGAAAAAGATTTTAGGAAAAAACTTTAGTTTGGAACGAAATGTACGATTAAGTTCGATTGGAATGAAAGCCTAGTTTGGAAATTTAGTTTTTTTTTAAATAATTAGAAACACGAAAATATCCATGTTAGTTTACTTGAAATGACAAAATTGCCCTCATGAGCATATCACATGTTATCGGAATCGCCTTGGACCACTTGAAAAGGACTAAAATGAAACAAATAATTCATAGTAGGGACTAAAGTGGGAAAAAAAACATAAGAGGGACCACTTTGTAAAAAGTTAATGATAAGAGGGACCAAAAGTGGTATTTACCCAAAATTATATTTATTCATGATGAATCCATTTACACAAATTCACTTATGAAATTAATAAACTCTATATATGGCATAATAAACATTAATTCTTAACCAAATCATCAAATAATATCAAGAAATTAAAAAATAAACAAGAAAGAAGCAAGTCATCAAACAAGAGAAGCTATTTCTTGTGGGATTTAATTGGACACATACAACGTCATGCATTTAACTCAATGAAAACGCTTGTTTACCTTGCATTTTTTGGACTTTATTTTAATTTTAGGGTGGAACTATATTTTTAGAGAGAATTTTACTTTTGGTACTACAAGTAATCCTACTTTAAGGCTATGGTACCATAATTTTAAGAACATACATATTTGTTAACTTATGTTAACTTACCTCGACAAATTTGGTACTTCCGTTAATTTTTGGATGGAAAATTCAATTTTGGACGTAAACTTGATGGAAATTTTGTAAAATTAGTCCAATAGTTATAGATTGCTGCTATAGTTATAGATTGCTGCAATATAGATTGCTGCTAAATTATATTTTGGACGGAAACTTGATGGAAATTTTGCAAATTCACAAGTTTACCCCAAAGTTCACAAGTCCATAAGTTTTATACACATATTTTTGACATAATAAATTTACCCCAATGTTCACAAGTCCTAAATCATTCTTTTTATTTATTGTCGAATATGGATTAATGGATCAGATCGACCTAAATCCATGTTCGTTCCATGTGTTTTGAATTACGGATCTTTATAATCGGATTATGTCTATCGAATCTCTAATCGAACAATTATCCTAATAAATCGGACTGAATTCGGACGAATCCGGATTAAAATCCTCCCCACTGACAGCCCTACTCATACATGTTAAAATTATTTTCCGGTAAAATTTTAAAAATAGTTATGTAACTTTGAATTTCTTTAGAAAACAGTCACCTAACTATATTGAACACATATTTAGTCCTTCAATTATCATCTAATTTTAATTTTAGACCTAGGCTCCTCTAACTTTCATTAAGTTTCAGTTTTCGTCCTGTAGTTATAAATTTGGTTCTCTAACTTTCAATAAATTTTAATTTTGTCTTGTAATTACAAACTTTTCATCCTTTAACAGGATCAAATTTTAATTGCCTGACGAAAACTGAAACTTACTGATGAAAATGACTTTTTTTTTGAAATTTTGCCATTATTTTCCTACTTATTTCTTAGTACAATTTTTATATTTTATAATTATATTTTCCTTGTACATTTACAATTTCAGATTTCAATATTTTGTTCCAGAGGAATATTTTAAGACACGATACCAATGATTGAAAGGAGATTTGCACAAGCAGGAGTAAGCCTAGCAGCAACTCTCAATCGAATATTCACATGATCCTCAAATAATAATATAATTTAACATACACAAATCAGTCTAATCCGGATTCTGTTTCCAGATTTCACTGTATAATTGATGAAATATTATCATTATTAATAGAATAATTTGTGTACTTAATCTTTGATTAAGATTTAATTGGGTTTTCGCGATATATCTATATAACACAGTAATTCTTCTTCTTCTTTTTTTTTTTTTTTTGAAAAATTGTTCTTTTTATTTATTCAAGTTATACTTGTGATATTTTGAATCCGCTATTAATTAACTCCACATGATATTAGAATTTATATATTACCCCGTTGCCAAAATTATAATGAGTGATTTATCTCAACGAGAGTGTTGCACACTAACTCAAATTTGTGAGTGACGAGAAATATACTTTATTCATTTTATCCTTATAAATTATTGTAGTGGATACTTTATCTTATCTTCAGTTATATTGACTAATGAGCATTTTACCCCTACAATTTTGCATAGTTGACACTTTACACCCCCGTGATTTCGTCTAAGAATGAGAGAGAGACAATGAACCCTTTTGACAAAAAACACAGGGGGGAATAATGCTAATTGATTTATCACAGGAGATAAATTTATTTTAAGAATAATATATGGGTGATTTGCTATTAACTTTAGCTAAAATACACCTTTAATTGAGGTTTATAAAGAATATTTTATTCACTCGTCCTTAAAATCTTGAAAAATAGAGTAAAATATTGAAATTAACGGGATATTTTTCAAATTGATTTCATAAATCTATTCCTTAGCTATTTTCCAAAAGCAATTATAGGAGAATTAATTTTACTAAAATTGATTTTGGTAATAATTGATTATAATAAAAATTAATTATAGAATAATTGCTTTTGTATAATAGCTTTTGCAAAAGTAACACTTTAGTAGCTTCTAAAATAAGTTGACTTTTTGCTTCTCGAGATCCCAAAAGCGATTATGATCTTGGGGGCCAAACACCATGAAAATCACGATTGAGCAAAAGCAATTTTTATAATCTGGGCCAAACATTTCAAAAATCACAATAGATATCTAAAAGTGATTTTATGAGGTTCAACCGCTAGGCCAAACTCACCCTAAATAAAAATAAATGTATTTTTAAATTTTGCCTTGAAAAGTAGGTACCGAGAAGGCCAAAAATACATATCACGTTCATAAAACAAATCTGTCCTTTTTCCCTTTTTTAAAAAAATAAATAAAGAAATAAAGGAAAGCTTCAAATTTGGAACTTCACATAAGAAAAAAATAAAAATAAAATAAAGGCAAGAAGGGACAAATATATTAGGACAAAGATTAACAAAAGCGTTCCGTTTCAGTTGCCTTTCCTCATTAATAATTAGGTTGTCATTGTCCAGATACCGTCAAATTTTATTTAGGGCAAATTTCCTCAACCCGTGGGAACCCTCGACACTTCGTTTGTACTTTACAAAGTGTATTTTTTATCCTGGCCATAGATCAATTTTCATTTTTTTCGTCGAAAACATCGAAAAGATTCCGTTTTTGAATCAAGGGAAACGAAAACAAGTTGTAATTTCGAAACTATTTGTTGCCTTAACCTCTATTATTTTCCTAAATTTAATTACTTTTTTTACAATTTTTCTTTCGTTTTCCGAAACATATCCAAATGTCTCGAAAAGTTTTCAATATTTGACTGACCGAAACATACACTCGAAACCAAATTTTGATCCATGGTCCTGGCCAGTGTTGTTAAATAAGTTTGCACTTTTAGTCCCATATGATTAGGTTTCAAGAAAAACAATTGTACAATTTTATAAAGTGTGAGATAAAAAAATATCGATGATCTAATTATGTGGACTAAAATACAATTTATCAATTTATTTTGATATAAAAAATTAGAAATAACTCTTGTTCAAATTTTACAGGTGTGGGATAGTAACATAATTGAAACAGCAGAAAAAAGGTTTTACGATTCAAATGTGGATGAACTAATTGATACTCTCCAAAAGAACATAACTGTACGTTCTTGGCCAAAATGCATTTTACCTATATTTAATTCTTGTGCTTTACATTATTTGCCCATAAGAAATGGAGGTAATGGCAATTTACCCCCTATAAAATGCATAATATTCACTTTACTTTCCAATGATTTTAGAAAGATCACTTTACCCCTATGAAAATTTTAAAAGAGGAATTTGTTTAGGATGAAGAGTTATGAACCCTTGTAAATTGCATATATGAAAGTGATGTAATATATTTGAATCTTGAATTGTAAGGAAGTATGAATTCTCTCTGTTTGATTAAAGTTAAAAGTGTACATAATTAGCTGAAAATAACAGCTTAAATAGAGTTACAAACAGAGGGACAAAACGGTAAAAACACTAACAAACTAACTACTAATCAGCCGACTAATAACAAACTTACAATTAATTTAAATAAACAACCCTAATTAAAATAGAATTGGGAATTTCTTCTTTCCATCTATCCTTCACCATTTCCTTCTACATTTGAATTCTGAATTTGATTCTCTGATACCCCCCGCAAGATGGAGGCGCATAAATGTTGCGAACTCCCATCTTGAACAGTATAGACGAAAATTGGCTTCTGGGTAGAGGTTTCGTCAACAAATCCGCAATTTGAGCCGAGGATGAAATTGGCAGAACTTTCAAGTTGTTTCGAGCAATATGTTCACGGATGAAATGGATGTCTATTTCAATGTGTTTGGTACGCTCGTGAAAGGTTGGGTTCTGTGCGAGCTGGATAGCAGAAGAATTGTCACAGTATATGACCGGAGGTAAGTGCAGCTGAACTTGTAGGTCTTTTAATAATTGTTTGAGCCATAATACTTCACTAGTGATAGACGATAATGCCCTGTATTCAGCCTCAGCTGATGATTTTGAGACAGTTGGTTGTCTCTTAGCTTTCCAGGATATTAATGAGTTGCCTAGGAAGATAGTGAATCCTGTAGTTGAACGCCTTGAATCTAAGCACGAACCCCAGTCAGAATCACAGTATCCTGTCAAGGCAAGATTAGATAACTTAGAATAATAAAGTCCTTGGCCAGGTGTAGATTTTAGATACCTAAGTAGGTGATGTGTGGCAGATAAGTGTGCATTTGTAGGTTTTGAAATGAATTGACTTAATTTATGAACTGCAAAAGAGATATCTGGGCGTGTAATGGTTAAATATATCAATCTCCCTAGTAATCTTCTATAGGGAAGGATCTTTCAAAAGATCATTATCATCTGACTTCAAATTATTTTTAGGATCCATGGGTATATGGACTGGTTTAGAAGCTAAATAACTTGTGTCTTGTAATATTTGAAGAACATAGTTTCTTTGTGTAAGAATTAGACCAGATTTAGAATAGGCTAGTTCTATTCCTAGGAAATATTTGAGCTTGCCCAGATATCTAAGTTTAAAAAAATTCCCAAGTTTAGTTTTAAGTTCACAAATGAGTGAGGTGTTTGGCCCAGCAATTAATATATCATCTACATAAACCAAAATAGCTAAGAAAGTGTTATTAGAACCAGAAGTAAAGAGGGAATAATCTGACCTTGACTGTTTAAAGTTTAAGGTTTGTAGAACTTCAGTTAGCTTGTGGTTCCATTGCCTACTTGCCTGCTTCAAACCATATATGGATTTATGAAGTTTGCAAACCAGTTTAGAATCCATACCTGGGTGTATTTGTTGAGAGGGAGTGTAACCTTTAGGTAGGGTCATATAAATATCCTCATCTAGCTCACCATTGAGGAATGCATTAGTGATATCCAGTTGATGCAAGTCCCAATGGTTAGCCATAGCCAAAGCTAAAATAACCCTGACAGAGTCCAATTTAGCTATTGGGGAGAAGGTGGCTATATAGTCAATACCCTCTTGCTGGGTAAATCCCTGAGCAACCAACCTTGCTTTGTATCTTTCTATTGTCCCATCTGAATTAGTTTTAATTTTGAAAATCCATTTGCAACCAATGGGTGTTTTGTTAGGAGGTAAATGCTGTACTGACCAAGTATGATTAAGTTCCATAGCATTTAACTCTTCATTGATTGCTTTTACCCATTCTGGATGCTGAGAAGCTTGTTTGTAAGATGTAGGTTCAGAAATAGTAGAAATGTTGGCAATAAATGTTTTATGTGGAGGTGAAATAGAGGAGTAATCGAGAACAGAATGTAGAGGATATCTAATGTTATATGAGTCAGTGAGTGATAGATTACAGTGGTAATCTTGTAGATAAGAAGGTAATTTATGAGTTCTTGTAGATTTTCTGATGAGTTCTGTGATAGAAGTATTAGGTGTTGGATCTATAGGAGGTGGATCAGAAGGGGATTGAGGTGGGGAAGGTAATGGATCTAAGACATAATAATTGTTATTTATATTGTTAGTATTATTGTCTGAAGTAGGATTATTAAACTGAGCAAAAAACTTTGGATCAGTAAAAGGAAAATTGTTTTCATAGAATATAACATTTCTTGAATGAATGACAGAATGATTAGATAGATTTAACAATTTGTATCCCTTAATCCCAGGGGAATAACCTAAAAAAATGCATTTATGAGCCCTAGGGTCAAATTTTGACCTATGTGCTTGAAGTGTAGATGCAAAGGAAAGACAACCAAATGTTTTAAAATATGAATAATCAACTGGTTTTTGATACAATTTAGAATAAGGACTGGAATTTTGTAAAATAGGAGTTGGTAATCTATTCATTAAAAAAACAGCAGTTAAAATACTTTCATTCCAAAATTGTATGGGAAGATTGGATTGAAACATTAAAGACCTAGCTATATTAAGTATGTGTTGATGTTTTCTTTCCACTCTTGAATTTTGTTGAGGGGTTTCTACACATGAAAATTGATGTACTATTCCTAATTTAGAAAAGAGATCAGAAAATAGGAGTTCTTTAGCATTGTCACTCCTAAACTTCTTTATTTTAGAATTAAATTGAGTGTGAAATGTTAACTCTACAAAATAGAGTTAATTTCTATATATTTTTGCGGGGAATGATGATCTTACGTATTTTCGTTGGTGCGATAAGGGTGTTATGCAATGTGTTATGAATGTAAACGAACAGAAGAAAAAGATCAATAATATTGTATTCAACGTGATCGAGTACAGATTACAATAATTGGGAGTCCTATTCGAGCATTATTGGATGCCGTACAAGCTAGAGGGCTAAATACAAATGAGCTGGCCTATGCTATTATTCCCAAGTGAGTCCGAGCAGCTGTCTCGAAGGATGAGCACCTGGGAAGTTGTGTAGTTGTCATAAATGATTGGGGTATTTATAGCAGAATTGATGGGCTTGGGCCTAGGCTCGGCCCAACAGCATCTCTCGTGCTCGGGTTCTCGATGGCTCGGAACACTTTATTTAGAAACCCAGGGCCAGCTCTTGGTACCTGAGGGCAGGATCTGGCGTAGGTCGGACTGCATCGATCCTGCGAAGGCAGGGGATCCAAATTACCCCTCATCAATACTCCCCCACTTCTCGAGCGTGAAGTGGAGCTTGCGCTCGAAGAAGTACAAGTTATGTCGCATGCTACTACGAGATGAGCCGTTCATGATGTGTTTCGGATATGCCTCATTAAAAACCTAACTCGAAAAAACCCATTGGGATAAAAACCGGGCCAGGGAAAAAGAGTGCATATATAAGAAACATTATACCGGCGTGTTGTAAAGATAACCTCGTCGTGGGACCTTGAAATAGTAACGTTCTTCATTGCTCCACGATGCTTAATTCCATTCCTCGATGAATGCTCTCCAAATCTTCCGATCATCATAAGGAGGTTAATGGGATACTACGGGGATAATTTCTGGGGCATATGCTCCATAATTTGTAAGTAAAGGACCGAAAATGCAATTCTCAGAAGGACAACATTGGATTTTTTACTCTGAGTAAGTTCAACCGTCGCGGTTACTCGGGGACCTGTTTGCAATTTTACCTTTTTAACCCCGTATATATATGTTGACCCGTTGAAAAATTACTTCCATATTGCATTTTCTCTTGAGCTCGGAGTGTTTGAATCGAAAAGGCGCTTATTTTAATACATTCATTTCCGAGTCCATAATGTCAAGTTCTAGAAATTCAAAGGGCAAGAAAAAGGTCGAAGAGAACCAAGAGTCCGATCCTTTGTTAAAGCTCGTTGATGATTACGAAGATGGAGAATTTCGTCAAGGAGGCGAGGATGATGACCCGAGCGAGGATCTCGAAGAAAATGAGGTCGAGAAACGCAGCATCGGCGAGGGTGCCTTTGTTAGGATTTTCAAACATACGCAAGCTTCTAAGGCCACGTCCTCGAATAGGTTAGAACTTCCTGCTAGTGAAACTTCCTGTTATTTCTCGAAGAAGGATCGTGTTCACCTCGAGGCAGAGTTCGGGAAATTTCTTCCCAAAGGGTTTTCGATCGTCATTCCTTCTTATACTGAACGTGCTACCGAGCCCCCGGCTGGCTGTCAAGCCTTCTATGAGAGTCAATTTTCTTGTGGTTTGCGTATCCCATTCATTCCCCTTATCAGAAACGTCTTGAATTTCTTTTCGATTTCCCCCGCTCAGCTTCTCCCGCATTCCGTTGCGTATATAGTAGCGTTCAATGCTCTTATGGAGGCAAAAGGGGAAGAGGCCTCCTTTAGCAACTTTTGGCAAATATTCCGAATGGATCTATGTAAAGGTTCAAATGCAGGGTTTGTGTCCATCAACCAGAGGTCGAAACGGCCTTTTCTTACTAACATAACAACAGGAAAGAGCAAAGGTTGGAAGAGGAGGTTCTTCTTCGTGAAAGGTCCTGATGTTCCGATATCAGAAGGTAGCTCAAAAACAAGACCATATCGATGGGATGGTGCGAGTTCTTGGACATACGGTTCTCGTAGAATTAAAGAGAAGCTCAGCCAGCATCTTTCCGATGAATTTCTCGACCAGTTGCGGTCCAACCCTTACCACACCAAGTTCCTAGTTCAGGAAGGCATTTTGCGATTGGCTGGGTTGAGCCACTGTGATTATCCTGCCCCGGCGATTAAATATCCCAGTCAATCCTCCGAAGGGTCCCTTCTGCAATCCGATGACTTGCCAACCTCTAGTGCTCCGCCCCTTGCCACTCTTTCTTTGGGTATGCTTCTTATCTTCTGCCTACTTTGAGATTTGACCGAACAATTCTCCTTGTTTAAACCCTGTGCCCGATTCGTATTATCCCTGTAGGTCGAGTCGTTGAGAAATTTCGAGTGTCTGTTGCCGGCTCGGTCGGAGATAAGCGATTTTATTTCGACCCGTTACCTTATGCCTCTGAAAGAAGAACGGACACAAGTAATTTAGGTGGAAATTCAGTCGTCGTACCATCTATGATTCCCGATTTGAGAGGACTTGGCACTATGAGTTCCCTGAACTCCGCCACCGCCGGACCTCTTCGAACCTTGTTTTCCCCTGATACATCTGTTCTTTCGTCGGTTGGCTATAGTCAGCATTCCTGGAACCGGATTCAGGGTATCCAGGAGTATGAGAGGCTCCTGAGTCGGAAAAGAAATGCTGAACATCCCGGACCCTCAAGGAGGGTAAAACCTTTTGGTGTGAGTTCTGACTCTGTTTCATGTCGAGAAGGTAGGTCGGAGCCTGATGTGGCGGATTTCATGGACGAGCACCTCCGCGGTAGTAGGGCTGCTGGATACCCTGAAGACGGTACCATCCTAACCGATCTGGATTCGGGTGGTGAGAATGAATTCGACAAAGCCGCTAGAATCTACATGGCTAGTCGGTTTAAACGGGATATCCTGCTTCATTCCGTCAAGGGGGATTTTGAGGTTTTGAGTGATTTCTCCCGAACGTATCACGAGGTAAATACTCGTCTATTTTTTCTTTAGTGCCCTTAACATTTCTGTGCTATCTCAACTTACTTCATAGATCGGGGATTTGTTCGCCATCCAAACCTATCGCTTAGCGTTACTGGAGCAGGAGTCGCAGGATGCTCATGATGCGTATGCGCAAATTTTCGTCGATAATCAAACTCTTCGATCTCAGTTAGCAGAAAGTCAACAGGAATTATCTCAAATAAAGAAAGAGCTCGAAAAAGCTACTAAGAAACGTTCCTCGTCCATGGAAGAGGATTTGCTGGCATCCGTTAAAAGAGAGAAGTGCCCTCGAGGAAGAATTGAAGAAGGTTAAGATCGAACTTGAGCTAGCAAAGCAAGATTCCGAGCGTGCATATGCCCAAGGTCGGGATGAGGCTGTGATTCCAGCCATACGAGAATTCTTGGAATCTCCTGTCTTAGATCCCTTAGTCCAAAGGAGAATGGGAGGGATTCTCCAGACGATCTTCTACCAAGGGGTTCAACAATTGGTTTCGGCCGAGAGAATTCCAGACAATATGGACGAATATTATCAGCACATGAACCCATTTAAGAATGCTGAAGGGAAGGATTACAAAGCTTCCTCTTTACCCAAGACGGATATAAAATGGTAGGATCATCGCTTTGCCCCCTTAGTAGAGGAGTACGGCATTCCGATGCCTAACCCTGACTTGCTCGAGTGCTCTGACGACGATTACCCCTCTGCTTCGGGGAAAAAAGAAGATGTTAACATAGAGGACGGATCGAATAAGGGAAAAGATCGATCCGTTGACCAGACTAATCCGTTAGACAGCGGCGGTGAAGATGGCGTCGGTCCGAATGCTAAGTTCGATCATGCCGAAGGGGGTGATCTATATTCTCGTAGCTAGGGAACGAATGTATACATGTATGTAACCCACTTTTGTAATCTGATTTGTTTTCCTTTCTGTTTAATTCGTATAATTTGTAAATTCCAACCTCGCCAACATTTAGATATTATTTGCCTTTCGTAGTTCGATATTTTCTCGTGATCTATGCTCGATATCTATTTATTCCATATAGAATCTTTCTTGATAGTCGCGTCAATTCCACTATTAACGATTATAGGGTCTAGCGCCTATAAATATCAGGACCTCTTCAAATTTTGTCAGAAAATATTCTCAGAGATCGGAGCTCTTCCTCTATATTCTGTGTTCTTCTAATTTCTCTACTCTCTCCCTGTTTATCATGGAAAACATACTAGGTAAAGCAATCGACCCCAAACAGCTGTTTGGTGGCTTGAAGAATAAGAATCCGAGTAAAGAGCAGAAACCTGCCAAGGAGGCCAAACCTTCCAAATCCTCTTCCAAGACCTCTGTGTCTTCCCCGAAAGCTCCTAAAGGGGGGGGAAAATAAGAAAGAGAAAAGCACTTCCTCAAAGCAAACCAAGGGCAGTTCCAGCAAGTCCATTTTGGATGAAGAGCTCGAGGCTGCGCTCGGGGGTTCTTCCCCGAAAGTTGTCGATTCTTCGAGTGAAGATCCTGTCAGAGAAAAGACTCCCGTTCCTTCTTCGAACAAAAGGCCTTATTCCGATGGGGTCACTCCCATTGAGGCTTTGCAAAATCTTGCTATTGGTAGTAAACCATCCTCCGACGCTTCAACCGTTCCCCCCGCAGGAGGTCTCATCAAAAAACCCAAGTTAGAAATTGGTGGAGGGGCTTCTGCTGAAGCTTTAAAAATTGACAATCCACCTGAACCCCGCGTTGACCCCGTTCCTCCGAAAGTTACTCCTTCCCTGTCCGAGGAGTCGAAAGATGGGTCTCCTCTAAGACTGATCCCATGGATAGTCTGTTGCAAGTTAACTTTACTTCTTCCGAAACCAACTTGTCGAAGGAGAGAAACATAGAAGAGTTGTTCGAGTCTGGGACGCACTTCCTTTTTCAGGTATATATATATTTATTCCCCCTCTCTTTTTTTTTATTTTTTTTTTTGGAAGTAAAGTTGCCTATCTTTTTAATAGGCCGGACAAGATTTTATCGAACTTAAAACGTTTGCTGAGCGGGAAACAAATCAGCGTGCTGCTATTTCCCTCGAGCTGGAGGAGAAGAAAGCAGAATTTGATCGTGTCTTCGTGGAGAAGCTTGCTCTAGAGAGGGAGAAGACTGCTAAAGAACGTGGAGAAGAGATCCACAAGCAGCTGAATGAGGAGCTCGAAAAACTGAAGAGTCTTCACGAGCAGGAGAAATAAGACTTCTCGCGTCGAGAAAAGGAGGCTTATGACCGTGGATATGAAGCGGGATGTGAGGCTCGTAATGCCGAGCTTCGAAAGATTTTCTTCGATAATAAGCTTCTCTAGATGTTGCCTTTTATTTACTCGGACTTGCTGTATGGCTATATTGTTTTTACTCTTGTGTGATTACGAATAATTTCAGACATTTTATCCCCTATGGTTTGTAATAATCTATTTGCTTCTCGGATTGCATGTTCTTCTATAATTTGATGTGTTCTTTTTTGTCCATGCTTTAGTTTGCTCTCTTCGTGTGACCTTATGGTCGGAATTCTTGACCTTCGATCTTGGACATTAAGTCTGTTTAATTTTCCAAATTAGATCATTTTCTCTTCCCGCTCAAATTCTCGGGAAGCGTAACCGTCTTTTGATCTCGACCGTTGCCTTTGCCTCCTGCTAGCCGTTGGATTTTTTAGAATAGAGCCTATAAATGGTGCTCTCCGTTTTATATTCTTATAAGATTTTCTATAAACAGATTCCTTCGACCATGCTGACTAGAAGGTCTTGTTGCATGGTTCAATATTTTGAATTTCGAGTTAGGACCTATTTTGCAGATCACAGGCTAATTAGTTATTTCATTATCGACTAGGGTATCTGCAGGCGAACTTATTTCGACCCTGAGGCCAATAAGCTTTATTGCTGACCATCCACGACCCATGTAGTCCCCACGACCTTCAGTGGTCTAGGAGAGGCTCAAGCATCGTGTTTTTTAAGGGTCTTCAGTGGTTTGCTCGGTTCTTCATTGAGGATGTTAGGGGTGGAGTTTCGAGGATCGAAGTTCTCAATAAAGTATTCTCGTTACACCTAGAAAAAGATGCATTACCCCTCTCCTCTTCGAGGTACTATAAATACAGTCTAAAGCCTGTTGGCTTGACTGGCTCCTCCTATTCGAGTAAGGACATTATCGTCTGTCGAAAATTTCATAGGACTGCCTGGTTATGAAGTTCCCATCTCAATCGGATTTATAGTTTAGTTCTTTGTCAATGTTCTCATAACTGTAAAAAAGCACTTAGCATCAAAAGATTTGTCCGATATGTAATAGGAGTTGATACTTTGTAATTTGTAATTGCTTGATATGTCAGGCTCGGAAATTAATAGCCTTTTTTATCGATCTTTATGACCGTTTTACTCAAATATTGTACTTCATTGGTCTCAGTCATTCTCGGGCTAATTATCGATAACGCTTTCTTATAAGCTGTATTCTGAATCTTTCTTCATGATTTTCTTTGACGATTGGAATTGAGATTATAATGCATTCGGACGGGACGAACTCGAGCGGGAATAAATTTGACATTTTCTTCACTTACCCCAGACAGTTTTTGTATTCTCGGGAACCGTAACGGTCGGCGCATTTACTGCTTGTATCTCAGCCGTTAGTATTATCAAATCTGAGTCGTTAATTGCCTTTTCCTTCCACTATATATAGTTCCGTAGTTACCTTCAAACTTTACATTTCAGTAATTGTTTTGATCGGCTCTATGATTGAGATTTTACTTTCTCTGGCCATCATGCTTCATTTGTTATCCCCGACCAAACGGTTCGAGGTTCGACTTCGAACTATCTTTCTTATAATTTCTGTTGTCTCCTGACTGGCAACTTTGTTTCGACTAGGGTATCGACAGGTGAAAATAATTGCGACTGGGGTACCGACAGGCGACCAGCTCTCTCTGATTCCAAGTCTTTGAGGCGGGCTCGACTTCCTGTACTCTGTCCTCTATCCAGTCGGGATAGTGGGTCAACTGCTGGAGGAGTTTTCCTGCACTCGATCTCCACTTCTTCAAGATGTTTCTTGAGAATGTTGCCTTCGAGATTGCGTGGAGTAATTCTTCTAGGGATTGCTTCCCTATCTCTCGATCTGGTCCGGCGTGGAGCAATTACTGAGGAAGTGATGGACGAAGGGTAGAAGTGTTATTCTAGCCCCGCCTTCTTCCTTTGATTACGAAAATATTCTAGCGTAGGGTTAATTTGTAATAGGGTTACAATAAATGTAAAGCCTCAGCTTTGCTCGATTTTCCTTATTATTGTAATCACGAACTCTCTTGTAACTGTTTGGAAAATCATGAATGAGATTTTTACTTCCTTTATCGTCCTTACTTGTTAACCTGTAGAATTGCTTTCGTATATTGTTATCGAGCATCAATTTCTTTGCCTCGAAAATATGAACAAATGCTATTCCCCAGCGACTTTGATAAGTATTTAGATAATAGTCTTCAATAGACACTCTTCGGTCTTTGATATTCAGATATAAAAGACAATTGACGTTCTTTGCTGATTTCATTTGTTGGTAGCGTTATCGAAAATTAATAATATTCGGATAATAAAAGGCGGTCTTAGCGGATCATGATCACCGCAATTCGAAATAAGATGTATACCGGGATTTTGTACAATCGATAATTTGCACTTAGGGTCGTAGCAATAGCTTTCACCGATTTAACAATTCCGATCTAAGGGGCATAGCAACGGCTTTCACCCTTAGTCGTTTCAGAGCATTTTTAGCCCGAGGGTCGTAGCAACAACTTTCACCCATTCAATAATTTCGATCTAAGGGGCATAGCAACGACTTTCACCCTTAGTCGTTTCAGAGCATTTTTAGCCCGAGGGTCGTAGCAACAGCTTTCACCCATTTAATAATTTCGATCTAAGGGGCATAGCAACGGCTTTCACCCTTAGTCGTTTCAGAGCATTTTTAGCCCGAGGGTCATCACCCATTTTTATTTTTCGATCCAAGGGGCGTAGCAACGGCTTTCACCCTTGGTCGATTTTCGAGGGTCATAGCAACAGCTTTCACCCTTTTTAATAGTAGATAGAGACAAGTAGAGATAGAATAACAGAGATCGATAATATCAGAAATAGACGAATGAATATGAATATTGACGAGATTAATTTCCACTGAATGTATAACTCTGATCGAAATAAATCTTGATGAGATAATAGTCTTCTGCAATCATGAGAAAAGATGAATCATAGAGAAACAGTCAATAGTGAATAACCTTAGGACTTAATAAATAAATCTTATGCCTTGTTAAGAAAATTCTTTGTCTATAAGTTCCCAATTCTGTCATGTTTTATTTTTTCCGAACGGTTCCTCATTTACTGAGAATTGCAAGGGTCGAGAAATCTCATCCATTCATTTCGCGAATTATCTGCCGCCGGATTCTCTCATCTTTTACTATAAAAGGCTGTCAAATTCTTGAGATTATATTATTCGTTGTACCAGTATTTCATGTGTCCGACCATGGTAATCAAAGTCGTTATTCAACCAATTCAACTTTTTGAGCTCAGACTTCGAACAATTTTTAAGAGGGATAGTCTCCTAACCCGATCTCGCCTAGAATATCGACAGGCAAATATACTCTCCATCTTGAAGGCCAATATGCCAGAAACCTGGAGTCCGCAGATCGTCGCGCAGGTCTTCGAACAGGGACCTGTTGCTACAATGCATTTAGGAAAACATACAGGGGAGAGACCGGTCCAGAATACTGTAACCTGATAAACCGTATGTTCGCCCCTTTGTCTTCGGAATATCGTAAATAAAGTTAAAAGCCTGCGAGTCCAAAGGAGATTTCATGCTTGGAGCTTAGTTATTTCGAATAATCGAGAGATAATCGAGAGGTGATCGAAAATTCTAGAGGAAGATAGAGGGATTTTTATGTAACATATTAGCTTGTGCTATGTTCGAAATGTATCTTCCATATTTTCCTTCTGAACTCTTGTATCTCTTTAATAATATTCATGAACGGAATTTTTTCTTCTCCTTGTTGATAGAATGAAAGACAATTAGACACGCTCTTATTTTCAACAACTCTACCGCGAATATCTAAGATTAACAATGAAAATATCCGAACAGTGGTCTCTTGAGTAAGAATATTAATGTCTTGGTAGATTTGAAATTAATAAAGAACTTGTGATTGATCCTTCCTATCGTCGAATTTCAAAAGCTGTCGAATTTTTCAATTTGAGAGTTTTGTTCGAGTAGATCAATCGTAGCTTTTTTGCTTCGAACATCTCTAGTTGGTTGTAAAAAATAGCGTTTTCATATCTAGAATATCAAGTGCATGAGGGTTGAACTTTCATGCAAGTGTCACCGATCTTCGCGCCATTTTTGGAGTAGGATTGTAAATAAAACATTTGTTCGAATAAATGTTTCGAATAAGCTCTTCTTTGTATTGTTGGGCCGTACGTTCTTCTAACCAAACAGGACCCTATTTCTCGGGAAACGTATCGGTCAGTCCATTTAATACGGACATCCTAGCCGTTCGCGATCTGTTATCTGTGCCGTTGTTTCAAAATCCTTTACTACTATAAATAGGTCCCTTTATGTATACGACACTCCTTACTTTCTCCTTTATGCTTCCTCCGATCACTATGGGTCGATATTTAAATTTGATTCATGTTTTCTCCAAGATAAAGGAGTTTGAGATTAGACTCAGAACCCTGTTTTTCGATCTTAGCTTCTTAAGCATAAGCTTTTTCGCTTAGAATATCGACAGGCAAAAGAAAATGCGCCTAGAATACCGGCAGGCAACCTGTTTTCCCAGACATATCTTGTCTGGTGCGGGTTAGAATTCTGGTTTTCTGGCGCTGTATCCGATCGGGCAGCTGGTTATTCTGAGAGGAGTTCTTTAAATCTGAGGCACCAGCTTCCTCGAGGGCTTTCTTACAGTATAGTTCCTTCGAGTCCCCTTGGGGTGCCTCTGCTGAGATAACCCTTTGCTGCTCCGGTTCGGATTAATCTGTAAATAATGATTGAGTGTTTCAATCATTGTTAACAGATGAAGACCTAAGGTCGGTCTGAAGCCCTGGAGAGGAGCTCCGATCCGGCTTTTATCCCGTTCGAGACGGATGTGCGACACGTGGCGAGTGATTGCCAATAAGAATCACTGCTGAGTTCTGCATCTGGAGCGACCTTAGGTAATGAAGATCGAGCACGAAACAGGGTAGAATTATTCGTAGAGCTTGTAATAGGGTAGGAATGATTGTATTGTAATTCTTGAGCTCGAATTATATTCGGGGCTCCACTTTGTAACTTGTTTGAAGAATATTAATAATAAAGCTTTGCTCTCTCGATCGAATTTCATTGTTTAACTCCTTTATTTAGTCGAACTATTGTCAATACTTAGCTGCAACTTCAAAGATTTATATATAATTTGTTGCCGTCGTTCGAATATTCAACTTATCCCGACCGACTCGAGAAAAATACAATCAGCAGACAAATAATGTATACAGATTATGCGATTGATCTCTTAAATAACTGATTCGAGAAATTTTTCTTCGAAATTAATAAATATGATGATCGGAAAAATAAATTCCGACCATCAATAAGCTGTAATTGCATAGATTACCTAAGCCTTTGACATTAACTAGTGATCGAGTCGACGGGGTTAATTCTACGTTAATCTGCTGTGGATGATATCTGTGGAACTTCTTATTCGCTTATGTATTAGAAAAATGGATCCTCTGTGGAAAATAAATCCATTGAGGAAATAAATGAATTGTGCTATCATAGAATGAAACCACTAATCTTAAGCTCGGAAATTCATCGTATGGGTCTTATCTTCGACCTTGAATTGACGAACGCTCCGATGGTCGGAGGATCGCCTTGGATAGTGAATGGCGGAGTTTCTATTTAGTAAGGCTTTCCGCTGACGTACGTATTTCTCCTCGTGGTAGGCATATTTCGATCTAAAACTCGAATAAGGCCCCATGGTGGGCGCCAATTGATCTTACGCGTTTTCGTTAGTTCGATAAATGTGATGTAAAAATGCTATGCAACGTAAGCAAATGGGTATAAAAGATCAATAATATTGTATTCTATGTGATCGAGTACAGATTACAATAATTGGGGGTCCTATCCGAGCATTATTGGATGCCGTACAAGCTAGAGGGCGAATATACACGAGCTAGCCTATGCTATTATTCCCAAGTGAGTCCGAGCAGCAGCCTAAAAGGAGGAGCACCTGGGAAGTTGTGTCGTCGTCATAAATGCTTGGGGTATTTATAGCAGAATTGATGGGCTTGGGCCTAGGCTCAGCCCAACAGCATCTCTCGAGCTCGGGTTCTCGATGGCTCGGAACACTTTATTCAGAACCATGGGCCAGCTCTTGGTTCCTGGGGGCAGGATCTGGAGATGTTCGAACTGCATCGAGCCTGCGAAGGCAGGGGATCCAAATTACCCCTCATCACAAAGTTCACTAGGGAAGTTGAGCTCTTTATTAGTATAATCACCAACATGGAAGCAAAGCTCTTGAACTTTTTTCCTACCGGCAAAACAAAGGAATGCATTAAGTTGAACTATCATTGTGTCATCAAAAGTGAGTCTAATTCTTCTAATTGTAGACTCATCCCTTAGAAGCAAAAACCACATGATGGAATCCCAAAACTCATTATGCTCTTCAAACCAATTCATGTCAAAGTTCAAGCATTGCACAGACATCCAAATATTCCTCCATCTTCTCGATAGCACACAAGTCCTCACAACATCAAGAAAATCAACAAAGGAAATAATACGATGTAGTACATCATCGGGCAAAGGGCTCAATCTATCAAAAACATAATTCTCTGAACGCGGTTTACTTGATTCATTATCCTGATAATCCATCAAAATGAAACCAAAAATGGGCAACCAAAAAAAGAGCTTTAGAAAAACTGAATGAGTGAACTACAAAATGTCCTCTATGCTTAACTAAATTGGCATAAAAAAATCTTATGTTATTTTTATTAAGAAAACACGCTCGTGCTATTGATTATTAACTAAAAAATGCATAAAAATGATAGTTATACCCCACCATAAAATATGGAAAAAAAACTCTTCACCTAAAAAGTGACAATAATCGCCATGTTAACTTTAAATTTTTTGCAATAACCATTTTTCACTTTTAAAAATTGACAATAACATCCCCATTGACTTATGAAGGATTTTATATAAGGATTTTTGCTAATAAAAAAAAATATTTGGGGATTAGATATCAAAAATAACACATGAGTTTTTCCCAATTAGGCAAAGCAAGAGGGTATTTTTGCATTTAGAATTGCAAGCACAAAGAAAATTCAAACATCATCCCCCACAAACCAAAGCTTAAAACTTCGAATTTGTATCCTTTATAACAAAATCTAATCTTAATCACTTACAATTATCACAATAAAGAAACATAAATGTTGTAAAATTAAGAAACTAAAGTAAATAAAAACTGACTAGTGGTGAATTGAAAAAACTTACGCTCATTGTTGCGGTGGTGATCGGTGAGAGTAAACCCTTTTTCAATCTCAAAGAGAGTGACAGAGTCAGAAGAATTTGGACTCGGATTTGAACTTAAATGCAACCGAATTAGATTCCTGCAATCTGCTCCAATTAATTACTACCAATTAATTTTGCCCATAATATTTTGTAAGTGAAGATAATTCATGCAAACAAATTTGATTTTTGCAAAATGGACCAATTAATTTTGTGAAAAAACAATATGGAACAATTAACTACTAGTTAATGGCAATTTACCCATCGTGATTTGCATAATATTCAATTTACCTCTCCGTGATTTGGAAAAAGAGAGTTTTATTTAACAACAATCTTATAAAAGTTTCACATCGTCTTCCTAACATTTTTACAATAAAAAATACTAATTAACAAAACTACCTCTCGTATATGTGGCACTTTACCCCTTGTGTTATGATAAGTGTGGAACTTTAACCCCCTTGCCTTGTGTTATGTTAAATGTCGCAATTTACCCCTGTGTTATGATAAGTATTGCACTTTATCCTCTATGTTATACTTTTCATGTTACTCTCAATTTTTTATAAGGGGATAAAGTGCTCATTTTCAAATCATAGGGAAGTAAATTAAGCATTAGGCATTTCATGTGGGGTAAATTGCATGAGCTCAACTAATTACTAACAAGTAATTTTACCCTTAATATTTTGTATGTGAGGACAATGTTGTAACTTTATGATTCCATTGTTACCACCAATTTGATTTTTGAACATGATTCTATATAGTCAAACTTATTAATAAGAGTGTAAATGAGCTGAGCAGTATTGTACGAAAAATTACTCAAATTTGGTTTGAATTTTCTATGGACCATGAAACTTACTAAGTTAATTGCTCAATTCTCTAGTTGTAGTGCACAATGCATCTCCGAACTCTTTAAAGGTTGGACATAATTTAATGCTTTAAATATTTGATAGAAAAATAAAATTTTTCAAGATTCGTCAAATCATTGTATCAAACGTGTTTTTTTTTCTTCTTCAGAAATCTAAGTATCAAATGTCTAAAATTGTATATTAAACCATCTGAAGTAAATTAGTTACTCCCTTCGTTTTTTCTATTTGTCGCTTTGGCAAAAGAAAATATTTTTTTTATTTATCATTTTTGGAGTTCAATGTAAAATTAATATTTTCTACCAATTTTACCCCTCCTGTTAATGCTTGTAAGTAATGTTAATTAATGTTGTGATAATTTGGTTAAAAGGGTGTTTTGGAATTTTTGCTTATAAAAAATGACTATTTATTACATTTCCTAATTTGTGTGTAATCCAACAAAAGGACATATGAAAATAAGAAGAGAGTATTATTTTACTCAAAGTAAATTAAGAACTTACACACTACAAGAAAATGGGTCTTTAGCAACGGTAATTTTCGTTGGTGAATCCTCGATTTCCGTTGGTATTCAAATGTAGCGGCGAATTTTTTTTTGTTAGATATTCCGTGTGTGAAGGCTCCATAGGTAAATAGAGAGTGACGGAATCATTTTCCGTTGGTGAATATTGCGACAACACATTTTCCGTTGGTATATTTCCGTTGGTGAATATAGTGACAACACATTTTCTGTTGGTTAATATAGCGACGGATATTTTCCGTTAGATATTCCGTATGTGAAAGCTCCATAGGTAAATGACTGAATCATTTTCCGTTGGTGAATATAACGACAACACATTTTTTGTTTGTAATTCCGTTGGAAAATGCTAAATGAGCGACAACACATTTTCCATTGGTTAATATAGCGACGGATATTTTCCGTTAGATATTCCGTGTGTTAATGCTCCATAGGTAAATGACGGAATCGTTTTCCGTTGGTGAATATAACGACAACACATTTTTTTGTTTGTAATTCCGTTGGAAAATGCTATATTAGCGTTTGGTAATTATGGGCGCCTAGACTTGGGCGCTAGGTGGTATGTTCTAATTAAATTGTAGGAGGTGGGATTTGAACCATTGACCTCGTGTATATTGATAAGATGTTGCAACCATCTGAGCCGGGTGGCTAATTAAATGTATACCCCTTATATTCAATGAAATTATAAAAATGACCTTGAGGTTTCAATAATTACCAAGACTTTTTATATGTTAATTAATAAGTGATTAAAAAATTCAAAAATAAAATTAGAATTTTATCCTTTGTTCTTTCTTAAAATTATATTATAATAATAAAATATGAAAAGACTATAATATCCTAAGAGTAGACAAACTCAAATTGAATGGGTTAAATAGATGAACTTATAATAACTTTTATATAAAACTAAATTAAAATCTATTATAACATAGATCTATACCTGATCTTTGATTGTTATGGTTGAGCAAATTGTGAGCTTGGTACTTGTGTAACCATAAAATATATTGTACAATTGGAATCTCAAAAATAATAAATGTAACACGGGGAAGCTGGGGATCAGGTAGATATAAAAAAATCAATTTTTAGTTTTAAAATTTAATTATATGGATAAAAAAAGATTAATTGACTATTTTTAAATACTTGTATTTTTTTCTTAAAAGATTTTTAAAATTAAACATAATTTCACAAATTTCAAAATTAATTAGTTTAGTTTGTAGACGAATGTGAACTTTAATAAAACCACGTCAGTTCTATAGGAATTATGTTGTCGTTCTTTTTGTTTTTATCAAAGGTCAACAATAGAGTTGCTACGCACAATCTTTTTGTTTAATATATGTTGGTAATATTTCATCGGTGATTTGTCGCTATTATGAACAATTTTTATTTGTAATTTCATTATTATTTAGTTATGAGGTCGTTGTTTGTTTATATTTATAACAGTATAACAACAAAATCGTTAATAATGATTTTTTTTATTCTATAATTTATTGGTAATTTGTCGTTATTTTTGAAGAACTTACTTTTTTTTTATTTTCGATGTTGTTTAGTTGCATATTTGTTACCAACGTAGAAGTAGTAACATATTATTTTTTGTTGCGATATTTTCGCCGCATGTTGGTCCCAAGTGGTCGGATGAGGTTTAGAGAGGGGGATGAATAGACCTCTGAAAACTTTTTCACAAATTTCTTTTACTTTTTCTTATCAGCAGAGTAAGCTGATCAAGAGTTTGTGAGACTACTTAGCTGGTTGCGCACTCAGCTTAATCAGTAGAATTGACCACTCTTCTGATATAACTTATCTGATTTTAGTTAAGGAGAGTTGACCACTCTTCTGATATAACTTATGTGATTTTCTTATCAGCAGAGTAAGCTGATCAAGAGTTCGTGAGACTACTTAGCTGATTGCGCACTCAGCTTAATCAGCTTATTCAAGTGTTTTTCACAAGTAGTTTTCTTTACTTAAAAGACTTTATCCCCAGTTTTAAAACTCCCTTTTTGAAATCTTAAGTTTAGTTGAATGTTTGAATGCTTTTTGAAAATATGCAAAGTAAAATGCAAGAAATCAAACACACAGAGTCTTTATAGTGGTTATATGGATAGAAATATTTAGTCCACTCTTCCAAGCCACTTAGATATTGGGTTATACTATAATCACTTAGTTTACATTATACAAATCTTGTGCAATTCAACAAATGAAAAGCCACAAGTGCCCAGTAAGAAATCACTGAAAAATCCTACTATCCGAAGCTAGATCACTCACTTAGATGGATCTACACTCCTCACAACACTTTCTCTTTTACAGAATCACTTCGATATGTGTATTTTCTTTGATCTTCAACCCGGCTTGTGTCAACAGATGACTAAGTTGATGAGTGTTCTGTTCTTGAGTTTTGAGACTTAGACAGAATTTCCACGATGAATTTGCTCTCAAATGTGTTGCTTGTGCTTGTATCTAACTCTTGAATCACGAACTATTTATACTAAGGGTTTGAAATCTGTCCGTTGAAGAAAGACAAATCTCAACGCTCCCCCGATTACTAGTCCCCCTTTTTCTGGAACGGCTACCTGCAACTGTTGCACTGTACACTCTGTTGTACTTTCTGTCAATTTCATTAAATGCACTCTGCTGATCCGAGGTTCTTCTTCAATCATTTGTCTTTAATACCCTTCTCTTGCAACATTTATTACTACAAGTGCATTTATTACCGTGGGAATGACTTTCTGATCACTTCCACTCCGCTGATCGAATCTACTCTTTTGATGAACACTTTGCTGATCTCAAGTCGAACTCATCTGATTTGAGTCTGCTGAAAATCCACCAGTTTGAAACCCTTCTGGACCAAGTATTTAACCCTTCTGATTTGACTTGTCTTCTTTGGTTAAATACTTTTAGAGGTTGGCTAAGATTCCATTACTTAGTTGATGACTTTTAGAAATCATCAAAACCTCCCTTCACTTCCTTGTATTCATCTTTATCCAACAAGCTGAAACTTTGCAAGCTGATGATATAATCACTACAAGTGCTAAGGAGATAGATGAGATGCCCATTGAAGAATCTCATGAACGAACGGTGTGTGATGAAACTATCGTGGTTGAGTATTTGGCTAAGAGGACAATAAGTTCAATTAAAAGGACTGCTCTTCCTCCTTCTTTAACTCACACCAAGGCAACTGCAAGAAAAAAGCTGACTCTAGGAGGACAAAGGGTAACCTTTTCCACTGTTTGAAAAGATCATCCTTCTGCTGAAACACCAGCAAAATCAACTAAGGAAGTTGATGGATAAAATCATACTTCAGTAGACGCTTCTATTCCTCAACAGAAAAGTCTACTGCTACATCAGCTGAGGTAAGCATACTGTTGCGGATTTTACACACGCAAATAAACGCAAGTGCACGTATCGCAAAAGTAATAAAGAGTAAGTTGAGTGTCGAACCCACAAGGACTTGAAACTAAAATCGTACCAAATTCCCTACCTTAATTCTTATTCTAATTCTACTGGGCTAAAATATTGTTGGTTTGTTTATTAACTAACTACTAAACTAGGAGAAATAACTAATCTAAAATGCTGATTAAAGTGCTTAAGAAGACAATCAATGAGAAAAGGGTCTAGAGTTAAACTTCACCAATGTTATGCTCCTATTGTTAATTAACTCCCTAATTTTAACTAGTGATTCTTATTCGCTATCCTAGGGTTCACTTCTATCCTTAAGTGTCTTCCGAATCACCTAAGAACCTATGCAATTAACTTACTATTCTTATTCCTAAGTTAGTAGAATTAATAACATGCATGAATTATATAACCTAATTTGGATATGGGCGTGTTGGGTATATTCCTATACTAACAAACAACCCACTATCTAATTCCTTCTTCTATTCTTAATATTCCCTTCCCAGGTTCAATCAAGAAAAGTAAACAATCAAATAGGTGGCCAGTCAATTTGACAGTAAATTAGCACAAAATTAGATAAACGAATATCGACAATAAAAATCGAAAATCACTAAATTAAAACTAGAAAAGAAACTAAAACATTATTCGCATAACATGGATCCGTAAAAATCCTAGACTAAAAGAAATTAGTTCAAGCTAAAATTAACGAAATAAACAATAAAAGAGGAGTTCATAGTCTTCTCTAATAAAAGAATACGAAAAATTAGCAAAAAGTGTGATATGCGCTTGTTTCTCCTTGATCTTGCGCATCCTCTTTTTTCTAATATGATGTGTGATTTTTTCATCTCTTTCTGTCTTTTTATTTCTTGCTTTCTCCACAATCCTACGTGTAGTAGGACTCTATTCAATCTTCAAAACTCCCAAATGGGCCGGCCCATTAACTATCACCATTAATTTCTGCCGCATATCACCACAAATTCACCACAATTGGCCTCAAATTGCATTATCAGCCCCTTGGTTTCATGCCTTTATATTCTTTGACCCCTTTAATATTTGAAATTGTTCACTTTCACTTGGTTACAAACTTTATTGGCCCATTTCATCTCCTACAAAGGAATATATCGAATTAGTATCAAAAATCAAAGATTATTCTCAAAACTAGATTAAATTCGTGAATCGACTCTAAAAAGTGAAATATGCAATAAACTCCCAAACGACTCACAATTATTCAAGAAAAACACTCATTTAAGCCTAAGAAGTCCACGCGATAACTCTATTTTCACAGAGTTATCACACCCCCAAACTTAAATTGTTGCTCGTCCTCGAGTAATGACACTAATTTCAAAACAATGCTTACCAACTTCAACATTGACCATCATGCATTCAAAGTTAACTCCACACCAATCTTTTCAAAATGTTATGCACATTATCATGTAATTCCTGCGTGTGTGTATACATACTACGAGAATGTCGGAATCACCTAGATCACCATAGCTTCGAAAATCATCGAGCCTAATTGCATGAATTCCTTACTTGCCAAACATTTTCTCTATTTTCTTGGGTTATCATACCAATCACTAAGTTCTAGCAAAGCTTTCAGTCGAAGTTATTGACTCCTTTAAGTTCGAACTTTCACTTAGCAAATTTATTTATTTATTTATTTATTTTCACGACATTAGTAATATTTAGCACCACTCACACTCGTAACTCGTTCTAAAGAAGCAGTCAAAATAGCGGAGTGCCGAATAGTTAAATCAAAACACCCATATAGCGTTCATCTTATCGCAGTCAAGTTAGAGGAGTGCAAGTATAAGTCTCAAGCGATGAGGTTTTTCAGGTCTCATACAAGTGAGGTTTTTTTATTTGAACTTACTTTATAGTTTTTAATTTTTTTTTTTTTTTTTTTAATTTGCTTCATTTGGTTCTTGTTAAAGTTATCCTTCCCCCCAAACTTAGGCAAAACTATCACTTAGACTCTTAGCACTTTAACCCTCGAACGTAGAGACTAAGTAGGCAAGGAAAGATTTCTTAAGCTCTATTCTAACTATAATTCTCTAACGTCATCCTCAATTCTCGATTATGTATTTGTGCTTAAAATGTGCAGGCAAAACATTCAAAAACACATAAAATTTCAAAAAATTAGTTAAAGTTGACCTAGCATGCATGAAGTAAATGCGACCCCCCCCCCCCCAAACTTAGAACAAACAGTGCCCTCACTGTAACAAAAACAGACGAGTTGAAACATGTCAGACTAGCCAAAATGGAAATACGAGAAAATGCACAGGCAGACAGTAACAAAACCACCAACAGTAAAAAGAATACGTCCCTACGAGGCGGTGACTGGCGGTCTCCCATATGTCTGTCCATCCTAAGCATCATTCTCGGGACCTGACTCAGCATCATCAGTAATATCGGTGGGGCCCCTCTCGAAATCAGTCATAGTTGGGAAAGGTGGCATTTGTGGCAATTGGACACCTCGACTCTGCAACTCAGCTGCTTGGAACGCCTCATTTCATAGAAAACCGGTTTGTATGTAAGCAAATAAAAAGTGAAGTTGCTTCTCCACGGCGTCAAGACGCTGTGGCATTGTTCTCGGTTTTAGGGTGGGTTTCGAAGATGATGTCGATCCCCGATTTGAAATAGTCCTCGCGCTCTTGGGGTTCCAATAAGAAATACCCAATATCTTACACCAGGTTGGATCATCGAAGGCACTTGTTAATTTCACCACTCCAGTACCGTCACCTCGCTGCACCCCGGCTTGCATACAAAGACGAAAGATAAGGGAGGGGAACCAAAATGTTTGGGCCCCTTCCTTTGTTGCATTTCGGATAATGCCTTTGCAGATTAATTCTCCGACGTCAACGGTGTGTTCTTTCATGAGCGAGTAGATTAGGCGGGCTTTGGCTTCCGAGAGTTTTGTGTAATGTGTCGTGGGCATAAGGCGGCAAGCAATGAAGGCGAACCAAATTTTTGCTGTAGGAGTGAGCGATGCTTTCAAAATTGGTCCCGTCGTCCGGAAAACTGTGCCCGGGAGACAAATGTACTCCACTATGTGTTTCATATCAATTGCTTCAGCTAGGCAAGTGGTGTATTGGTCAGTGGCATAAGTTGGCAACTCGTAAAGAGTATTGATGGTCGCCTTATCGAACTTGACTAACCTTCCCCGAACTTTGACCTCTTGGGCGTCCGGAGTTTGGGAAACATTTGCATAGAATTCGCGTACGAGCTCGCCCTCAATCTCCGTTGGTTGTTTAATGAATTCCATCCACCCCCATTGTCGAAACAGCCGATAAAATTCGGGGAAACTCTCGGGGGTACATTCTAAACCCCTCTCCGTGATAATTGTCCTTGTGATCTCATGTTCGTCAAAGAATTTCTTTTGAGCCTCTGGGTTAACAAACCTCCTACTATCAAACTCATCTGTCCGCACTTGTTTATCCCTAGCACCACTAAGCTTTTTCGTTGATGTGGTTGTTAGTGCTAATTTATTCACGGGTGGTTTCTTATGGACCGTTCTACTTCGTGGTGCCATTTGGTATAAAGTAAGCAACACAAACACTTCACCGAAAAAATTACTCCACACGAACAATCAATTCCCAAATATCACACCGAATCGAAAATAATCTATCTCAACTACCCACACAATCAATCAACGCCCCAATTAATCACACAACTTTCAAGCATCCAATCCTCCACAATTTGCAAATAATCACACACCAAAATCCCAATAATAGCAAAATACACTCTCAATCTAACAATCGTAGTCAAAAATCAAGAATCGAACCAAGAAAAGCAAGAATCAATTGTTATCGGTCCTTGAGAGATGCCGAATTGTTAGGGTTATGTCTATTGGCTGTTTTGGGCAAAGGGTGGCGGAATTACGGTTTCGGCGAAGTTTTGGGGTGTCTGGACGGCTTGGTCGCGGCAGGGTGCGGCTGGTATTCGTGGTTCGCTGCTGGGTGCGGCTGTGTGTGGCTGATGGCGGCGGATCTGAGGCAGGTCGCGGCGGTTAGGGTTTGCGGGGGCTGAATCGCGTGAAAAAGAGATTGGCGGCGGCGTGAGGAGATCTGCGCGGCTTGGTGCGGCGGAGGGTCGCGGTGGAAGGAGAGAAAGAGCAGGTCGCGGCGGCTATGGCTGGGTAGGGATCGGGAGAGAGTGGTAGCGACGGGGCTGCGCGGATCTGGGATAGAATCGCGCGGGTTAGGGTTCCGCCTGTGTGTAGCTGAAGGCGGCGGAGGAAGCTGGTGCGGTGGTTTCGGTTGATGTGCGGCGACGGCTATGGTAGGGTTACGGGACTGGTTTGCTGAGTTTGGAGAATAGGGAAGGAGGAGAGAAGGTAATTTCTGATTGATTTTTTATTTATTTTTTTTTTTTTTAGGCCATGGCTCGATCCAATTGGAGCCATGGCCTGAAGCTGCTGGAAATTGGCTCTTTTGGGCACTTGAAGTGAAGCCATGGCCTTATTCAAGTAGTGCCATGGCTTTAGGCTGCTGGAATTTGTGCAATTTATTGAGCCATGGCCTGACTAGGGTTGTGCCATGGCTTCAAGCTTCTGGAATTTATGCACTCTTTTTGCTAAAAATTGAGCCATGGCCTTGCTCAAATTGTGCCATGGCTTCATTATTCTTCTTCTCCAAACCGCCCCAGTCTATGAAATATTCATTTTCTCGTTACCTTGCACCGCGATACTCCTGCAAAACCCGACAAAACACCACAAATCACACTAAAACTAAAACAAAACAAAACAAAAACGAAAAACAAAAAACAAGTAAAAGCTTGGGTTGCCTCCCAAGAAGCGCTTAGTTTTATGTCCTTAGCTCGACATGATACTCAGGTTATTTCATTCTAAGACCACCGAGGTCTTTTCATTCACAATTTCTCCACCCATGTAATGTTTGAGACGTTGTCCATTGACTTTGAATTGTCTACCGGTCTCAGCTTCGCCTATCTCCATGGCACCATGTGGGAATGAGTTTATGACGATAAACGGTCCAGACCATCGAGATTTTAGTTTTCCAGGAAAAAGTTTGAGACGAGAATTGAAAAGGAGTACCAATTGACCCGGTTCAAACAACTTAGTGGTAATAGTCTTGTCATGCCATTTCTTTGTTCTTTCCTTGTAGAGTTTGGCATTCTCATAGGCTATGTATCGAAATTCATCGAGTTCGTTCAGTTGCATCAACCGTTCCTTCTCCGACAGTTCCAAACTCATGTTCAAGTTGCGAATAGCCCAAAAAGCCTTATGCTCCAATTCTAATGGTAAGTGACATGCTTTTCGAAAACTAACCTATACGGTGACATTCCAATTGGTGTCTTAAAAGCCGTTCTGTATGCCCACAGAGCATCATCTAATTTCTTGGACCAATCTTTTCTTGTGGGACTGACTGTTTTTTCTAAGATCTTCTTGATTTCTCGATTAGCGATCTCTGCTTGCCCATTCGTCTGCGGGTGGTATGCAGTTGCTACTTTATGCCGCACACCATATTTTGCTAAGAGAGCGTTGAAGTACTTATTGCAAAAGTGGGATCCTTGATCACTAATGATGGCTCTTGGTGTGCCGAATCTTGTGAAAATGTGCTTCTTAATGAATTGCATCACTACCTTCGAATCATCAGTTGGGAATGCTTCTGCCTCAACCCACTTAGACACGTAATCAACTGCAACTAAGATGTACCGATTTCCAAATGAGGGAATGAATGGTCCCATGAAGTCAATCCCCCAAACATCAAAAAGCTCTACTTCCAACATAGTCGACAGTGGCATCTCATCACGCTTTGTTAAATTTCCAACCCGTTGGCATCGATCACAATGCTTCACAAACTCATGAGCATCTTTATGTAAGGTGGGCCAGAAAAAACCAGATTGTAGGATTTTAGCTGCTGTGCGATCTCCTTTAAAATGCCCACCGTATGGTGAATTGTGACAATTACCTAGAATTTCCTCAAAATTTTCATCGGGAATACACCTCCTTATCATTTGATCCCCACATTTCTTAAACAAGTAAGGCTCATCCCAAATGAAGTTCTTCACATAATTTAGAAATCTCTTCTTTTGCTGGAAATTAATGTCGGGAGGAAGTAGGCCACTTACTAGATAGTTAACATAGTCGGCATACCATGGAAGTGGAGGTTTATTTACCGCAAACAATTGTTCGTCTGGAAAGACTTCATTGATCATCACAGAGCCTGACTCTTTGTTTCCTCCCTCCAATCTTGACAAGTGATCAGCCACTTGATTCTCGGTTCCTTTCCTATCTTTTATCTCGAGATCAAACTCTTGCAACAAGAGTACCCATCGAATTAGCCTTGGCTTAGCATCCTTCTTATCAATCAAATATCGGATTGCGGAATGGTCTGTATATACTATCACATTTGTTCCTACCAGATATGCTCGGAACTTGTCAAAAGCAAACACTACTGCCAACAATTCTTTTTCCGTCACGGTGTAATTCACTTGAGCATCAGTGAGAGTTTTGCTGGCGTAGTATATTGAGTGAAAGATCTTATCCCTTTTCTGTCCCAGAACAGCTCCAAGTGCGACATCGCTCGCGTCACACATCACTTCAAATGGAAGATTCCAATCTGGAGCTACTATTATTGGGGCTGTCACCAACTTTTCCTTCAATGTTTGGAAAGCCTGCATACACAAATCATCAAAAATAAATTTAGCATCTTTTTCAAGCAAATTACATAAAGGTTTAGAGATTTTAGAGAAATCCTTAATAAAACGTCGATAAAATCCGGCATGTCCTAGGAAACTACGAATTCCCTTGACTGGCGTAGGCGGAGGGAGTTTCTCTATCGTCTCTATCTTTGCTCTGTCCACTTCAATGCCCTTGCTAGATACTTTGTGTCCCAGAACTATTCCTTCTTGTACCATGAAGTGACACTTTTCCCATTTTAGCACTAAGTTAGTTTCTTCGCACCTGCGCAAAACCTTGGCTAAGTTATCAAGACAATCATCATACGAATCACCAAACACAGAAAAGTCATCCATGAAGACTTCCAGAAATTTCTCTATCATGTCCGTGAAGATTGCCATCATGCAACGTTGAAACGTGGCGGGTGCATTGCATAATCCAAAAGGCATCCGTCTAAAAGCAAATGTGCCATAGGGGCATGTGAAAGTATTCTTTTCTTGATCTGCTGGTGCGATGAAAATCTGATTGTATCCCGAAAATCCGTCTAGAAAACAAAAATTAGCCCTTCCTGCTAATCTATCTAACATCTGATCTATGAATGGTAGCGGGAAGTGATCTTTTCTTGTAGCTTTGTTCAATTTTCGGTAATCCATACACACGCGCCATCCCGTGACAGTTCTTGACGGAATTAGTTCATTGTTTTGATTTTTCACTACTGTCATACCACCTTTCTTGGGAACACACTAAACTGGACTAACCCATCTACTATCTGAAATAGGGATGATAATTCCTGAATCCAACCACTTGATGATTTCCTTTTTGACTACCTCTTTCATGATTGGATTTAGTCTCCTTTGATGTTCGACTGATCCCTTGTTCTCATCATCGAGTATGATCTTATGCATGCAAAATGCAGGACTAATCCCCTTAATGTCTGCAATAGTCCACCCAATGGCTCGTATATGACTTCGAAGAACTCTCAGTAATTTCTCTTTTTGGGTTTCGGAGAGATATGCAGAGATGATTACTGGCAATGTGGATGATTCCCCTAAATAATCATATTGCAGATGTGCTGGCAGTGGCTTCAAGTCCAGCGATGGTGGTTCTTCGATTGATGGTCGATGAGGCTTGCACGTGGGTAGTTCCAATACTTCAATCTTGTTGACTGGTTTATTGACTCGCGAATTTGCTTGTAAGAATGCCACGCTTTGTACAATTTCTTTATCATCCATCTCCTCAAGATCCAAATTTAGGGCTGCCTCCAACGGGTCTCGGTACATAGACGTTTCAAAGGTCTTAGCGACCAATGAGTCGATCATGCATACTGATGAACATTCTTCCTCGTCGTCGGGATGTTTCATGGCTTGGAACACGTTGAATGTAATCTTCTCGTCCTGCACCCTCATGGTTAATTCACCTTTCTGTACGTCAATTAATGCTCTTCCAATGGCTAAGAATGGCCTACCCAAAATGATGGGTACATTCGAATCTGCTTCATAGTCTAACACAATAAAATCAACAGGGAAGATAAACTTATCTACTTTTACCAGAACGTCTTCAATTTTTCCTTCGGGGTATGTAATGGAACGATCTGCTAATTGAAGAGTTACCGTAGTTGGTCTTGCTTCCCCAATTCCCAATTTTTGAAAGACGGATTTGGGCATGAGATTGATGCTGGCCCCTAAATCGCATAATGCTTGTCCCACGTACTTATCGCCAATGTTACATGGAATGGTAAAACTGCCAGGATCCTTGAGTTTGGGCGGGAGCTTATTCTGCAAAATTGCACTGCATTCTTCGGTGAGAGCTACAGTTTCAAATTCTCATAATCTTTTCTTTCGTGACAGTACATCCTTCATGAATTTGACGTAATTTGGCATCTGCTCGAATGCTTCAACTAATGGAATGTTGATGTGAAGTTGTTTCAGGATATCCAGGAATTTTCTGAATTGATCATTCTTCCTTTGTTGTTGGAACCTTTGAGGAAATGGTGATGGAGGTTTGATTGCCGGTAGATTAGTTACATCTTTCTTATCGCTCTCCGTTTCCACCTTCTTTTCTTCTTTTAGTTCAGAGTCCTCAGTTTTGTCTTGAGCTTCCTTGGGATCCTTAACTCGAGCTTGTGTTCTGATGGGCTCTTCGAGTTCTCTACCATTTCTCAGAGTGATTGCTTTGCAGTGTTCGTTATGGTTGGTCCTGGGGTTTTCAGTGTTACTTGGGAGCGAACCTGGAGGTCGGTGCTGCCTATCTTGAGCTAATTGAGCCATTTGGGTTTCTAAGTTCCGAATGGATGCATTTGTTGCAGTTGCTTGGGTTTCTAAGTCTCGAATAGATGCCTGTGTCTGGTTGAAGAGTGTAGTTGTATGGTTTATGAACTGCTTCAGCGTTTCATCTAATGATGGCTTGTTATCCATGGGTGGTTGTTTTTGTTGATTTTGAGAGCCTGGTGGATTATGTTGTTGCTGAGTTGTGGCATGGTTTGATCCTTGTCCAGCGTTCTGATTATTGCTCCATGAAAAATTGGGATGGTTTCGCCACCCAGGATTATAGCTGTTAGAGTAGGGATTATACCCTTGATTGTTTCGATTGTTACCCACATAGCATGCTGACTCTGAATTGGAAGGGCAATTTTCATACGGATGCTCTCCCCCACAAATGATACAGGAAATCTCTGAGTTGTGAATCATATTGACTGGTTGAGCTTGAAACGAGTTAGCTCCAGGTTTACTCATACTTAAACCATCAATCTTCTTGGATAAAAAGGCTAATTGTGCTTGCACTGCTGTCATTGTATCTAACTCAAATTTTCCAGGTGCAAGTTTTACTGATGAGCGTTCCGATGCCCATTGGTAATTGTTGTAAGTCATTCTTTCTAATACATCGTAGGCATCTATATATGTCTTCCCCAAAAATGTCCCTCCTGCTGTTGCATCAAGAATGGTTCTGATTTGTCCCCCTAGTCCAGTGTAGAAGATATGTATCAGTTCCCAACCAGGAATTCCATGTTGTGGACACTGTGTCATTAGCCCCTTGAACCTTTCCCATGCATCGTAGAGTGACTCTCCCTCTATTTGTTGGAATGAGTGAATTTCCATTCGAACTTTCGCACTCTTGGTGAGTGGAAAATATTTCCTTAGGAATTTTTCAGTCAAATCAGTCCAAGATATGATGGAGTTAGGTGGCATTGAGTTTAGCCAGACTCGAGCTCGATCCCTTAAGGAAAAGGAGAAAAGTTTCATTCGTAGTTGATCAGCTGTAACCCCATTCAATTTGAATGAATCGCAAATTTCCATAAAGCTCTTCAAATGGGCGTGAGGATCTTCCATAGCCAACCCCGAAAATATAGCAGAGGAATTGATTAGATTCAGCATTACCGGTTTCACTTCAAAGTGATCTGCTTCAATCTCTGGTCTGACAATGCTTGAATCTAGAACACCCAAGATTGGTGTTATGTATTCATTAATGGGTCTTTCTATTTCTGCAGGAATCTGTGGAGCCATTTGCTGATTCACTAACTGTTGATTAACCCGATTTTCATTCTGTGGATTCTCCATTAGATCAGCTTTTCCTTGGTTCTTGTTTAGCGCTCTTCGTTGTCTGAAAGTCCTCTCGATCTCTAGATCAAAAGCTACTAACTCAGCTTTTTTATCACTGCGCATAAACTAGGTATGAGTACCTACAAGGAAAAATTCGAACTATAAAAATAAATCGAATTAAAATAAAAATAAAAGTTGAAACTTGGTAAATTATCAATTATCAAAGTCCCCGGCAACGGCGCCAAAAACTTGTTGCGGATTTTACACACGCAAATAAATGCAAGTGCACGTATCGCAAAAGTAATAAAGAGTAAGTTGAGTGTCGAACCCACAAGGACTTGAAACTAAAATCGTACCAAATTTCCTACCTTAATTCTTATTCTAATTCTACTGGGCTAAAATATTGTTGGTTTGTTTATTAACTAACTACTAAACTAGGAGAAATAACTAATCTAAAATGCTGATTAAAGTGCTTAAGAAGACAATCAACGAGAAAAGGGTCTAGAGTTAAACTTCACCAATGTTATGCTCCTATTGTTAATTAACTCCCTAATTTTAACTAGTGATTCTTATTCGCTATCCTAGGGTTCACTTCTATCCTTAAGTGTCTTCCGAATCACCTAAGAACCTATGCAATTAACTTACTATTCTTATTCCTAAGTTAGTAGAATTAATAACATGCATGAATTATATAACCTAATTTGGATATGGGCGTGTTGGGTATATTCCTATACTAACAAACAACCCACTATATAATTCCTTCTTCTATTCTTAATATTCCCTTCCCAGGTTCAATCAAGAAAAGTAAACAATCAAATAGGTGGCCAGTCAATTTGACAGTAAATTAGCACAAAATTAGATAAACGAATATCGACAATAAAAATCGAAAATCACTAAATTAAAACTAGAAAAGAAACTAAAACATTATTCGCATAACATGGATCCGTAAAAACCCTAGACTAAAAGAAACTAGTTCATGCTAAGATTAACGAAATAAACAATAAAAGAGGAGTTCATAGTCTTCTCTAATAAAGGAATACGAAAAATTAGCAAAAAGTGTGATATGCGCTTGTTTCTCCTTGATCTTGCGCGTCCTCTTTTACTAATATGATGTGTGATTTTTTCATCTCTTTCTGTCTTTTTATTTCTTGCTTTCTCCACAATCCTACATGCAGTAGGACTCTATTCAATCTTCAAAACTCCCAAATGGGCCGGCCCATTAACTATCACCATTAATTTCTGCCGCATATCACCACAAATTCACCACAATTGGCCTCAAATTGCATTATCAGCCCCTTGGTTTCATGCCTTTATATTCTTTGACCCCTTTAATATTTGAAATTGTTCACTTTCATTTGGTTACAAACTTTATTGGCCCATTTCATCTCCTACAAAGGAATATATCGAATTAGTATCAAAAATCAAAGATTATTCTCAAAACTAGATTAAATTCGTGAATCGACTCTAAAAAGTGAAATATGCAATAAACTCCCAAACGACTCACAATTATTCAAGAAAAACACTCATTTAAGCCTAAGAAGTCCACGCGATAACTCTATTTTCACAGAGTTATCACATACCTCAAGAGGAACAACAATTAACTGTTCCTGAAACTGCTGCAACAGCTGAAGCACCAGTTGTTGAATCAAGAGCTGCCAGGAAGAAGAGAACTGGTAAAGCTAAAGTATATGCATACCAAAAAAAGAAAAGAGAAGAAGCTGAGCAAAGAAAAAGGGACGGAGCTGGATTACAAAGAGCCCTTGAATCAAGTAAGGTTTAAGCCCGGACGAAACAACTGTTTGCTACTACGGAAGAACAAGACTTAGCTCAAGCGCTAGAAGCAAGCAAGAAGGATGCTCGTGGACCTAGAAGGTCTGGTGGTATAGTCAATGGAAAATCAATGGACGGAAAATTTGTTCTGCCCTAAGTACAACCTGTCAAGAAAAGAAGAAGAAAGTAAATAGGACACTAGAGATTGTCAAAAGTGACCTTGCTACTTTTGCCAAATTCGAGGCTGAGTTAGAAAGGTACAAACTAACTTCTTAGCTGAAAAGATTAGATACAATCACTGGAGGGAGTATAGGCTAAGCAAATCAAAGGCTAAAATCCAAGCTTGGAAGGAGTTCGTTGATGAGGGAAGATGGGTTTTAAATTGGTTGCAAACCAACTCCATCAGTCAAGCCTTGGACTCTGATTTCTTCCATGACAGAGTACATGAATAGGCAAAACTCATTGTGCATCAAGAATCAACTGCTCTCAGGAATACAATGCCAAACAAGCCAAGTCCAACTGATGACTTGTTTGAGAGAGCTGTGAAGGTTGCAGTCTATGTTACCTTGGACAGATAGGTTGAAAGATCAAGATACAACAAAGGAACTTCTAGTGATCTTCCCAGTCTCCCAAGTCTGCAATATATTGCATTTGGTTCTGACATCAGTAAATATCAGGAGCCACTCAGAACACATCAAACGACATCAACATTCATACCTGCTGATTTTATTTATCAGAGAACACTTGTGTCTGCTGATGGTACTGACATTGTTTACATTACAGATGAGGATACTGATAAGGACCAATTATCAGAAGAGAAATCAGCAGTGGAGCTAATCACCCAATCTGATCAAATCCCACTGACTAATGTGCTAACTGAAAAAGAGTCTTTAGCTATCACCTGGAAAGCTGAAGAAACTTCTGCACAACCAAAGCTTGACTTGGAATCTTCATACAATCGGGGTAAGGAGGATTCTCGCCTTGACACCATTAAAAAATTTTGGGTTCCCCGGTGTTCGATGCCATTACTTGGAAAAGGATTAGTCAGATAATCCAAACCTCATTCTTCAAAGGGGTCCGTCAGCTAATCGCTAAAAAGGCCATTCCAGACAGGTTGACAGAATATGCAAGGCAAATGGACGTCTTGAAGTGGGAAGGAAAAGATTATAAGTCCCAAGCTTCCAGCTCCTCTGATTGGCAAAGCCATGAGTTCGCTCACCTTGTCAACATGTTCAACAAACCTCTTCATAATCCGGATATGGATAAACTAGAAACCTCTAGCTCGAGTGAAGACGATCAAGGGAATGAAGATGAGTCCGAGGACAATTCTTCAAGTTCGGGAGGTGATCAAGAAGATGAAAATGAAGCTAAGGAAAATTCTGAAGTAGAGATCGAGGGAAATTCCGAGGAGAAAGCTGATGGCAGTGACTCCGAAACATGAAACTTGCTTGTAATAGGTAGCCAAATACACAATTTTTGTAATAGGCCCACTAAGCAATGAAGTCTTTTGTCATTTCCATCTTCCTTGATTTTATGATAGTAACTTTCATCTTTTTACGAGCCGAGCAAGAAGCATACCACAATGAATTATTTAAAATTGAACCCCAGATCGGAACTTTTCTCGCATGAGGTGAGAATCTATAATTGAGATGCACTTCAAATCTCCAATTACAATAAGTATTAATCTCAATCCAACTCGTTGTCTTTTCGGAAAGAGCTCAGTGGGTTTTCCGATGAGAACCGGGAACCGGGTTTATGGACAGTTGTCTTTTCTTGTAAGAGAATTCGAATTCAATCCTTCGCTCGAATAATGTGGGGAGCCGTGTCTGTTGAACCAATCGCTCGGTGGAACTAGGGAGTCGCAACTATTAGGCCCCAACGGTTTTCTATAAATAAGCGTAGCACTTGCCCATTCATTCATAATCATTGTTCTTGTCAGAAGCATTCAGGTCGGAGCTCTTGAGTCGATAATATTTAAGTTTTTTCACTCCAAGACTTAATGGATGACCTGATCGGAAACCAGATCCTCGATGGCAGCCAATTTGCCAGAATTAAAAAGGAGAAAGTAGAAAAACCTCATTCTAAAAAATCGAAGACCAAGGCCAACTCTTGAACAGCTGCTTCTCAGACCATCGTGTCGGGGAAAAGCCCAAAGGGAAATATTCCTACTCCTACCACTCCGGTAGTCGACCTGACTAAGGCCGGCCAAACAACAAAGGGGCAAGAGTGCTCTCAGGGATCGCAGATTCCTTCCGCCAAGGCAGTCTTGGGAAATAAGATACCTCGGGATGAATAGATGATTCCTTCCTCCGTTTTGCGCCAGCTCGTCAAGGGGAACAAGCCGCTAAACGAAGCGGTCAAAGGGACTTCAGCTCAAGAACAATTACAAACCCCAGGACCCGAGGTGAATGAGACACCAACTTCCAAAACCACTTCGGACGAAACCCCCAAGGCCACTTCGGGTAAAACTTTTCCTTAAAAGCCAGTTTCTTCAAAAGAGGCTGAGAAAATTGCTCTGATCATTCCTACTGATGAAGTTCATTCCTTGGTTGCAATTTATGAGAACAACAAGGGCAAAACTCGAGCTGATAATGTCCTGAAGAAAGCTTGTGTAGAGAGGTTTACTCAAGACCTCGCCGAGCAGGAGAGGTTGAGCCATCTGAGTGCTCGGGAAGTTGTAGATTCGGGCTCGCTGTTAATCACTCAGATGAGTTTTTTACCTTTAGATTTTCTCTTGTAATTCCTTTTTTTTTTCTAACTACTTCATCTGCAGGTCGGCAAACATCTCTTCCACCTTGGGCTTCATGTAGAGCAAGAGGTCGAACGCCGTGTGGCCCTTGCCCTTGAATTCGAGAAAAACAAGAATGATTTACAGCAGAGCAGAGGTTAGTTTCGGAGAAGGAGAAAGCCCTAAAGCACAAGGAGAATCAGGTTCATGATGAGCTCGAGATGGAGCTGGAAAAATTGAGGGCTCTTGTTGAGCAGGAAAAGAAGAATTCTGACTTGCGTGAGCAAGAGGCATATGCTCGAGGTTACGAGGCTTGTAGTTCTGAGCTCTGGAAGATTTTTTCCAAAATCATGCTGATTTAGGCCACCAAACTTTGTTGTAATTTTTTCTTTTCCTTCGAGTTGTAACATATCGACCCTTTTTTCTTCTAATAATAATTGGTGATTCGAATCATTCATTACTTTTCTCTACTGTTGTGTAAGTAGAATAACATCTCCTAAGCTCATTCGGAAAATATATCGTATATGCCTTGATAATTTTGACTGGGCCAATAAGATCCCTAACTGTCATGTTGGATCCCGACCTTGAAAAATAGCATTATCTTCAGAAAAAGTCAAATAATCCACAATATTTCCGCCAAATAGTCCCTAATCCTTGGGAAGCGAAATGGTTATCGGTAATTAATGTTGTGATCCTGGCCGTTAATAAGCGAAAATCTCGACCGTCGGATTAAAATTTTTTGCTATAAATAAGTGGTTTTCCTTGGTAAAATCATTTATCACTTTGCCAAATCAAGTAAAAATGATTCCTCCGAGCGTGTTACCCCCATTATAATATCCCGTATCCAGTTGTTCGAAAACCGAGCACTAATATTTTTCCGAGCAGTTAGACATCAGGTCATTTGCTCTTCGTCTGGAATACCAACAAATAATGTATTATCTGATTCCTGAAAGACGGGATCGCATCTGGAATACCGCCAAATGACCACCCATTTCTTGGAAATTTCTGAGAAGGGTTGGCATTACGGTATTCGAGGTGGGTCGTTCCGAGGTGGAAAGCTGGTCAGTTTATCAAAGGAGGATGTCTGACCTCGAGGACCCTCTTCTTCAAGGTAACCCTTCGGAAAAGTGGTCTTTAGGGTCGAAATTTTGGACCTTAAAACGAGGGTTAGTCCCTTCGTTTTCACCTCGGGGAAGAGTTTGAGCTAGCTGGTGGCAAGAATTCTGGAAGGCAGTTAAATTAGCAGACAGAAGTTTGTAATTCATATTGTCTAACATCAAAGCCAGCTATTATTAGATGATGAGTCCAACCAGTCACACAAAACACTGGTGCACTCCTCGCATGCTTTTAAGTCTTTACCCCTGCTTGCCCTCTACAACTCTACTGAATTCTCGAAGACCATAGAATAGAACCTAGAATTTGTAATAGGACTTCTATTCGAAGATGTACTTGTAATTTGTAATCTGATAAAAAAATTCCAATGAATTGTAGTTCTTTGTAATATTTTGAGCTCTTGTAACTATTCGAAATTCGTAGCAATAAAATATCAGAAATCGAATATGTATTCCTGTACTTTGTTGTATTTCTTTATGCTTTTAATAACGTTCAAACTCCAAGTAGGAAAAACTTAGCTTTCTGTAAAGATGTTGAATATGAGCTTCAGATAGATCGGTCACTTCAACTCGAATAAATAGATCGATAACTTCAACTCGGATAAATCAGATCGAAAATTGATCAATAACTTGTAAAAGTTATATCAAAGATACCGTTGTTCCGCAATTTAAACAGATCGATCACAAAATGATTTTAACTTGATAATCTTTTCCAATGAGTAATTTTAACCAAGTAGCCACAAGCTTAATCAATCCAGAAATAATTCCTTCATACATAGGATGAATTTTCAGTACTTGGAGATTGATAAGTTGAACTCTCTTAATAATCCAACTAGGAAAGATGGTCGAATATTATTCTTCAAAAATGACGGTAAGTCTTCATTTGAATTCTTGTAAGTCTTTTTCGAGCCCCGTGATGATGGGTATTTTGGAATCTTTATTCTGGGAACTCAGGCTGCATCAAAGAACCTAAATTTCGACCTTGAGCTCCCTGGGAGGCATAGTTTCGACCCTGAGCTCCCTGGGAGGCATAATTTCAACCTTGAGCTCCCTGGGAGGCATAATTTCGACCTTGAGCTCCCTGGGAGGCATAGTTTCGACACTGAGCTCCCTGGGAGGCATAATTTCGACCCTGAGCTCCCTGGGAGGCATAATTTCGACCCTGAGCTCCCTGGGAGGCATAATTTCGACCCTGAGCTCCCTGGGAGGCATAATTTCGATCCCGAAGCTTTGAACTCCAATTAGCTCAGTCTGATCACCAGCAATGGGGCTCATGGTCGAATTTACCATTGGACCAAGCCCAGGCCCAAGCCTGTGGGCCTGTCCCAACTTTCACCTATAAATACCCCAAGCATTTATGACACCAGAGAGAGAGATTTTTTGGGGGGCGGAGGGGCTGCTCCTTGATCGAAGCCTCCTGCTCGGATTTCCTCTTGAGTTAGACTAGATCAACTTAGTTGTATGTACTTAGCCTTTAGCTTGTACGGCATCCTATAATGCTCAGATAGGACCCTCATTACTTGTAATATGTACACTCACGTTCAAAATATACTTTATTGATCTTCTATCTCACATCACAGTGTATCTTGCATGCTCAACTTTATTATTTTGATCGCCAACGAAAACACGTAAGATCACCCCGAGTCGTAGCAATGGCTTTCACTCTTGGTCGAGACATTTGAATTTTTTGGAAGTCTTTTCCGAGCGAAGAGTCATAGCAACTTCTTTTACTCTTGGTCGAGAAATTTGAAATTTCATGTAAGTCTTTTTCTAGCCAAGAATCGTAGCAACGGCTTTCACTCTTTGTCGAGACATTTGAATTTTTGTAAGTCTTTACCAAGCTAAGAGTCATAGCAACAACTTTCACTCTTGGTCGAGACATTCTAATTTCTAGTACCAATCATGATATCCCAGAAACAGATAGATAGTAACCTTGATAGAAATATGGCAATAGGAGAAAATATACATTCCAACAAAACAAAGCCTTCCGATCCAGAAAATTAAGAAGTAAAAAAGGAAGAACTTGATATAAAGCATTCATCTTCCATAATATCTTTGTTAGTTTACTGCATTCTAGCTTCTAGGTAAAGGTTCACCGCTGAGGTAGGAAATTTTGTAAGAACCCTTCCTTCCGACCTCTGCCACGACTTAAGGACCATCCCAGTTAGGCTAAAAATGTCGATTATCATTCGTCAAAATGACTAAGGGTGAAAGCCGTTGCTACGCCCCTTAGATCGAAATAAATAACAAGGGTGAAAGTTGTTGCTAAGACCCTCAGGTGAATGTTGTTGCTATGACCGATGAAAACGACTAAGGGTGAAAGCCGTTGCTACGCCCCTTAGATCGAAATAAATAACAAGGGTGAAAGCTGTTGCTAAGACCCTCAGGTGAAAGCTGTTGCTATGACCAATGAAAACGACTAAGGGTGAAAGCCGTTGCTACGCCCCTTAGATCGAAATAAATAACAAGGGTGAAAGTTGTTGCTAAGACCCTCAGGTGAAAGCTGTTGCTATGACCGATTAAAGCTAAAAGGGTGAAAGCCGATGCTATGACCCTCAGGTGAAAGCTGTTGCTATGACCGATTAAAGCTAAAGGGTGAAAGCCGTTGCTATGACCCTCAGGATCAAATCCTCAATCTTCAGGATCGAATTTTATGATCTTCAGGATCGAATTTTATGATCTTCAGGATCGAATTTTTTATATCTCCAGGATCAAATTATTAGATCTCCAAGATCGAATTCTTATATCTCCAGGGTCGAATTCTTATATCTTCAGGATCATAATTTTTATATCTCCAGGATCAAATTATTAGATCTCCAAGATCGAATTCTTATATCTCCAGGGTCGAATTCTTATATCTTCAGGATCGAATTTCTTATATCTTCAGGATCGAATTTCTTATATCTTCAGGATCCAATTTTTTATATCTCCAGGATCGAATTCTCAGACCTCCAAGATCAAATTCTTCGATCTACAAGATCAAATTCTAAGATCTCCGGGATCAAATTATTAGATCTCCAAGATCGAATTCTTATATCTCCATGGTCAAATTCTTATATCTTCAGGATCAAATTCTCTGATCAAAAAATGACAAAGGTTAAAAGTCGTAACCTTTGTAAGCATCGACGGTCTGCATGATAAGATCGGCTTCCGATCCTTCTTCTACTTTGGCCTTGTCTTTGAAATCTTGCGAACCAGACCTTATGGGTCCATATGCTATTGGTTATCAACTTTCAGTGTTTTTAATAAATTCGACCGATAATCTCCGATCTAGGGTTTGGAGTCTTTATTCAGGGAGCTCATGTTGGATCATTGAAGACCCAAATTTCGACCTTGAGCTCAATGAAGACCCTAATTTCGACCCTGAGCTCATGGAAGTCCCTGGAACCAACCCTGAAGGCCAAATTTCGACTTTGAGATCATTGAAGACCCTAAGTTTCGACCTTATACTCATTGAAATCATGTGTGCTCAAACACTGGAAAATCCGACCCCAAATGCTGAATTCCGATCCCTAATACATTCTGGAGTTTCTAAGATATGCACTCTTTTTCCCTGGTTCGGTTTTTATCCCACTGGGTTTTTCCGAGCTAGGTTTTTAACGAGGCATATCCGAAACACAAAATAATGATCCTCGAGCATTTTCTACTTCTCCGAGCTTCAACTTCACTTTACGCTCGAAGAAGTGGGGGAGTATTGATGATGGGTATTTTGGAATCTTTATTCTGGGAACTCAGGCTGGATCAAAGAACCTAAATTTCGACCTTGAGCTCCCTGGGAGGCATAGTTTCGACCCTGAGCTCCCTGGGAGGCATAATTTCGACCTTGAGCTCCCTCGGAGGCATAATTTCGACCTTGAGCTCCTTGGGAGGCATAATTTCGACCTTTAGCTCCCTGGGAGGCATAGTTTCGACCCTGAGCTCCCTGGAAGGCATAATTTCGACCTTGAGCTCCGTGGGAACATAATTTCGACCCTGAGCTCCCTGGGAGGCATAATTTCGACCCTGAGCTCCCTGGGAGGCATAATTTCAATCACGAAGCTTTGAACTCCAATTAGCTCAGTCTGATCACAGCAATGGGTCTCATGGTCGAATTTACCATTGGGCCAAGCCCAGGCCCAAGCCTGTGGGCCTGTCCCAACTTTCACCTATAAATACCCCAAGCATTTATGACACCAGAGAGAGAGATTTTTTGGGGGGCGGAGGGGCTACTCCTTGATCGAAGCCTCCTGCTCGGATTTCCTCTTGAGTTAGACTAGATCAACTTAGTTGTATGTACTTAGCCTCTAGCTTGTACGGTATCCTATAATGCTCAGATAGGACCCTCATTACTTGTAATATGTACACTCACGTTCAAAATATACTTTATTGATCTTCTATCTCACATCATAGTGTATCTTGCATGCTCAACTTTATTATTTTGATCGCCAACGAAAACACGTAAGATCACCCCGAGTCGTAGCAATGGCTTTCACTCTTGGTCGAGACATTTGAATTTTTTGGAAGTCTTTTCCGAGCGAAGAGTCGTAGCAACTTCTTTTACTCTTGGTCGAGAAATTTGAAATTTCATGTAAGTCTTTTTCTAGCCAAGAATCGTAGCAACGGCTTTCACTCTTTGTCGAGACATTTGAATTTTTGTAAGTCTTTACCAAGCTAAGAGTCATAGCAACAACTTTCACTCTTGGTCGAGACATTCTAATTTCTAGTACCAATCATGATATCCCAGAAACAGATAGATAGTAACCTTGATAGAAATATGGCAATAGGAGAAAATATACATTCCAACAAAACAAAGCCTTCCGATCCAGAAAATTAAGAAGTAAAAAAGGAAGAACTTGATATAAAGCATTCATCTTCCATAATATCTTTGTTAGTTTACTGCATTCTAGCTTCTAGGTAAAGGTTCACCGCTGAGGTAGGAAATTTTGTAAGAACCCTTCCTTCCGACCTCTGCCACGACTTAAGGACCTTCCCAGTTAGGCTGGAGTTTTCTTACGTGTTTTGACACTTCAACCTTTTTTAGCACCAAATCTCCTACTTTGAAAGTTCGGATTCTGAGCTTTTGATTATAAGCCTTCTCCATGCTAGATTTAGTGGCTTGAAGCTTAACTCAAGCTCGATCTCGTTTATTGTCAACATGGTCAGTGTCCATTCCTCTCAGCGATTGATTTTCATCATGCTCATGAAATTCAACCCGTGGGGAAGGAACTAATGTTTCAACCGGGATGACGGCTTCCGATCCATATACCAAGCTAAAGTGTGTTTCACCAGTAGCTGTTTTGGTAGTTGTTCGATTTGCCCAAATAACCCTTGGAAGCTCATCCAACAATTTTCCTTTTGCATCGGCCAAACTCTTTTCCAGAGATAAGATAATATCTTGATTTGTGACCTCGACTGCCCATTTGCTTGGGGATGCCTAAAAGAAGTGAAATTTTGTCGAATTCCAAACTTCTCGCACCATTTCAGGACTTTCTTCCCAGCAAATTGAGTTTCGTTATCCGAGACCAGAATCCTTGGAATTCTGAACCTACAAACAATATTTTTTCATAAAAAATTTATAACCTGAAATTTGGTGATCTTTGTTAAGGCAATGCACTCCACCCATTTGCTTCGACCACGACCAAAATATAATTCTTCTGTGATCTGGCGGTCGGGAAAGGACCGACTATATCTATTCCCCATTTATCGAATGGCTAGCAGATCGGGACCGCATGCAATTGTTCTGCAGGTCGGTGAATTAGATTCAAATGAATCAAACAACGGTGGCATTTCTTCACGTAATTAACTAAATTCGGGATCAAGGTAGGCCAATAGTATCCCGATTTTGAACACTTCAAAGCCAGTGCTCGTGCGCCACAATGATTTCTTGCTTCTCCTTCGTGTATTTACTTCAAGATAAGTTCATATTGATTCTCGGAAATACACTTCAACAATATTCCCGAGTAGAATCTCTTATACAACCGATCCTCAATCAACGCAAACCTGGGTGCCCGGTACTTTATTCGTCAAGCCTCATTAGTGTCCTCGGGTAGAAATCCTTCCTTCAGATAATCTATCAGAGGTTTTGTCCAAGTATGTTCTGCAGCGTCATTTCCATGACTTCAATATTTGGGGAGGCATCTAGATCGATTGCTGGAGATTTTTATAACAGCCAAGTTATGATTTTATTTTTTCTTTCCATCTTCAGAATTTTCACTTTCGACCTGCTTCGTTTTAGCTATTTCCAAGATAATGTATGCTAAAACCTGCACCTTGATTGCCGTTCGAGGTTGATATTCAATTTCGTATTAACCGAGCTCCACTGCCCATTTGATCAATCTTCCTGATATCTCGGGTTTTGACAACACTGTCGCAATGGTTGGTTTGTTAGAATAATTATCTTGTACATCTGGAAATAAGGCCTCAGTTTTCTCGCAGCAACCATTAAGGCTAGAGCAAATTTCTCTATCTCCAAATATTTTCTTTCAGCTCCTTGCAACAACTTGCTTAGGTAATAAACGGGCTTGTGCTCGGATTTCTCAATTTTAACAAGCACCGAACTGATCGCATCCCCAGACACAGCTATATATAAATACAATGGTTCGCCCTCTTGGCTTTGCTAGCTTAGGAGGAGAAACTAGGTGTTTCTTTAGCTCCTCAAAATCCTTGTCGCATTCCTCATTCCATTCGAACTCCTTCAATTTTCTCATTAGTTTGAAGAAGGGCAAACTTTGATCTGCGGAGTGAGAGATAAACCTATTTAGAGATATGATTTTTCCTACCAGGCACTGTATCTCGGAAAGGTTCCTCCGGGTTTTGAGTTCCATGATGGCTTTAATCTTCTCAGGGTTCGCTTCGATTCCACGCTCATGGACGAGATAACCTAGAAACTTTTTCGAACCGAAGGTACATTTTGCAGAGTTCAACTTCATTCCATATTTCCTCAAGATTACAAAGCATCTGTCTAAATACTTGATGTGATCCTCTTCAGTCATGCTTTTTACCAACATGTCATCGACATACACCTCCATGATTTCACCAATCAGCTCTTTGAACATCGTGTTAACTAAGCGTTGATACGTTGCTCCGGCATTACTAAGACCAAAAGGTATCACAATAAAATAATATACTCCTTGTTCGGTGATGAATGCAGTTTTATCCTGATCTTCGATCCCCTCTTTCGAGCAATATCAGTTCAATCTTTGATTTAATAGATAGGGAAGAGTTATAGCAGTCCCATGCCATATATTGATGGTTTCTTACTTCTCCTACTCTTGCCGCAATTGGGAATTTCTCCTTTTGATGATAAGTGGAGATGACAACTTTGAATAAGTTCAGTACAGGCCTTCCCAAAATGGCATTGTAAGCGAATGGAGTATCCACCACCAATAATTTTATCAATTTTGTCACATTTTTGGACATCTTTCCCAAGGAAACACTCAGGAGAATTGTTCCGAGCGGTACAATTTCCGAACAACCGAATCCGACTAGAGGAGTGGACACTCGATTAGGTGCGGATGATCTAAGTTCATTATGTCCAAAGCTTCCAAAGATATAATGTTCGCCGAACTCCCGTTATCGACCAATACCCTTTTCACTTCGAAGTTAGCGATTTTTATAGTTAGGACCATTGAAGGAACAAGGTCATCTTTGTTCACATCCCAAGTCACATATTGTGGTCTATCTATGTCACCGAAATTGATCACTTGATTTATCAAAGACGGCGGTTGGATAGACATAATTTCTTTTCTGGTCGAGACATTCGTCTTTATCGACATGGTTGTTCTCTTTCTAGCATTCTGACTGTCTCCTCCTGCTGGTCCTCATGAGATCACGTTAATAACTACATTGGTCTGATCCTCCAGTCTTTCCCGAACAGTACGGCGCTGCTCCAAAAATTTCTGAGGACTTCTCGATCTGTCACGATTGTTGAAATTCCCCTTATTCACAAATTCCTTTAACTTTCCTTAGGCGATCAGCTTTTCAATCTCATGTTTTAGCAACATGCAGTCTTCCATTCTATGACCACAGGCCCTATGATATCGGCAATACTTTTCATAGCTCGGGGTTCCCGATCTGATCTGAGTGTTGCGGAGGGCCTCGGGAATTAGGTTATTGTTCTTGAGGACCATTAATATCACTTCCTTCGAAGTATTAAGCTCCGTGAAATTAATCTTCTCGGTCTCTTTTCTTGGAGCCCTATCAGGAGAGAGAGGTCGACTGTAGACATTAGATCTTTGGGTCGGAGCCTGCGGTTTGTAGACATTAAATCTTTGCCAAACCAAACCTCTTCTTTGATTCTCCGATCCCGCATAGTCTGCAGGTTTGGAAATGGGAGCTCGATCTATTTTCTTTGCTATCTGAGGCCTCGGGTTCTGCGGGGTTTTCAGTTTATTCATCTCTTCTTGAATCATGTATTTCTCAGCAATTTTCATGATTAGAATGACTTCGGTTGTTTGCGACATAAAGCATTTTCGAACTGAGAGTTACGAGTCAATTCAAACATAAGGGAAGTCAAGAATTTGATCTGCAGAGTATCTACTTTCAAGAGCTCAATGTTGAACCTAACCAACCATTGTCTCAACGATTCCCCTTCTAACTGCCTGATCGTTCCGAGATGATTTGCTGGCAATCAGGGTTTTCTTTGACTTGCAAATTTTAATTTGTTACATAATTCGTCAAAAGAAAGGATAGAGGTCGACGGCAATTTTCCAAACCAGTCGAGGGCAATTCTGTCAAAGGTGGTAACCTGGATTTTACAACAAAAATCCTCGGAATGCCCGTACAAGTTCATCACGATGATAAAGCTGTTGATATGCTCGCTGGGGTATGTGGTTCCATTGTATGGAGGCAGTCTGGTAGGAACCACTTCGGTATTCCGAGCTTCACGGATCTCCACATAGAAAGTAGAACATCTCATGATAATATTTCCTAGATTCCTATCCCGGATAGTTTCCCGAACCCTGACCTTGAGGCATTTGGTTCTCGTGTCTCTGGGTCGGTTCTCCTCTACCAACACTTCTTTGTCTAGTTTTCCTGCCATTCTTTCTTCGACGATTTTCTTCAACTCTGCCTCTGTGATTCTTCTATAAGCTTGCTTCTTTGATTTGTCAGCCCCACGATGCTGACTTTCTCCGACCACAGAATCTTCCATGTCCTGAACAATTTTTGGAGGTTGCTCGGAACGAACAAAATTTCTTGCCCGAGCGGGAGCATGGGGATTGGCTTGTGGAGCTCCAGTGGTCGAACGGCGAATACTCGTTTCTCTTTGAACTCTATACTCTTGGGCCTCACGCCCAACTATTGGTTGATTCACAGGACTGGGCCTGGATTCCCTATCGCCTCGTTCAGTATTCAGGAACTCTCTGCACATCGTACCTATGATGGATCGTAAGTCAGCGATAGTGGTGTGAATATATAGGTAAGTCATTAGGCGGATGGAACGGAGGTTGTTGCGGAACGCGACCCGCACGAGATTGGTTGCTTCGCTCGAGCTGCATAGAAGGTTGTACCCTCCCATGTTCGAGGGTTGTCCTTCTTCTCGATTGTAAGTTTGTCGTCTTGTAGCAGGCATTTTTCGATTTACCACTCGAATAGGCCCCACGGTGGGTGCAAAACTGATTTGCCTGATTTTCGCTGGTATGCAAATACGTAGAAATAAACAAGCACAACAATAAATGATAAAGTGTGAGTGTGAAGCTATATTTAAATATTCCGATTTAGGTAAATATAGATTATAGGGGGTTTAATCGAGCACTACATGATGCCTTGCAAATGACAGTAAATAAAGCTAATTTCGATCTGAATCTAAGTAGTCCGAGCTGTATAAGTGTAGGTGGTCTTCTTAAATGTAATTAATGCGCGAGTATTTTTAGTAATGGTGCGTGCTAGGTGGACCAGTCGTAGGGGAGCATCTATCGGCCCATAAGCCAGGCCCGTTACAGAACTCGAAGTAGATTGGTGATATGATTCCGATCTGTCGCACCGGCCTGGTCGAAAATCCTTGTCCTAGAGATCGGAAAACGTGCCTTCGGATCGAAAATAGTATATATTGACCAGGATGTCTTACGTAGAATAGGACATACAAATTATCCCACATCAGAATTTCTTAGAGGTTGCGAAGCTTCCATTACTTAGCTGATGACTTTTGAAAATCATCAAAAGCTCCCTTCACTTTTTCATCTTCATCCAACAATTTCCCCCTTTTTAATGATGACAAAACTTCAAGTATGTACATGTGACTAACTAAAATAAAGTCTTCACACAAAATTCATGAGATAGAAATTGAGTTGGAATTTATAATCTTTTATTAAGATTGACCTGTTACATGTAAATCAGATTACAAGATCAGTTACATGTAAATCAGATTACAAGAAGAATGAAAAGTTACAAAATTTACAATGAAGTAATGAAAAGAAGGTAAGCTTGTTTAGTTTTCTGACTCTTCTGAAACATCTTCTTCTTCTTCTTCTACATCACTTTCACTACTTGAGAAATTTAGAGTTAATTTCTGGGCTTTTTCTAATTTTTCTTCTTTTTCCGCAGCCTCAATTTTTGCTCTAATTTCCTCAATCCTTTTTATTTTTATGTATGGATCAAGTTGTTCTTCAACAGAATCCTTGGAAGCAGCAATCCTTTCAACTTCTTTTGCAACGTCCTTGTGTTCTTCATCAGTTACTCCAACTTCATCAGCAGCATCAGCATGAGTCTCCTCACGTACTTCGACAGCCTTTGTTTCTTCATAAGGCTTATTAGCAGCCTCTCCAAGAACTTGGACTTTTTCAGCAACCTTTGCTTCCTTCTCTTTATTAGCTAACTCGTCCCCCTTTTTGTCATCATCAACAGGGTAGAGATCTTTAATTTGCATGGAAGTAAAGTTAACTGCATTGCAGAGCATCTGATGTTCTGATCCATAGCTCGAAGTTGGTTTTCTTGGTGTTGTTGCTGAGATGAGAGTCCATCAGTTTTGTGCAGAGTTATATCGATATATTTCCCAAGCTTTATCTGGGACTTAAGAATTAAATCAGCACTTGTACATAATGCTTGCATCATGTTTGAGTCTTTTCTTCTTCAACTTGGATTCCATTCGCAACAACCAAGTTTATTGCCTTCCAGCCAGCTTCATTATTTTGTTCCCAAGCTTTTATCTGGGACTGAAGAATTAAATCAGCACTTGTACATAATGCTTGCATCATGTTTGAGATATTTTCTTCTTCAACTTGCATTGCATTCGCAACAACCAAGTTTATTGCCTTCCAGCCAGTTTCATTATTTTGGACCCTTTCACTGAACTTATGAACGTCTTCCCATATAGTTTGAACTTCAGCTTTGACGTTGTTTAGTTCTTCTTGAATCAGCGAAGTAGGATAAGTAGGCTCTGAATCATTATTTTGGACCCTTTCACTGAATGTTGGAAGAATTTTTTTACTCAAGAACAGCTAAGTGATCTTATCAGTTGAATTAATTAAGTTAGTTAAAAGGTTTTGATGAAAACAAAAAGGTGTCATCAACTAATTTACGAAAGCTTAGTAAGCCTTTGAAGATTGGATACTTGGTTTAAAAGATAATCATTCAAGAACAGAAGTATTCAAGAAATGAAGATTCAATCTTATGATAAGAGTGAAAATCAGATTAGTGAAAGATTGAAAATTAGATTAGTAAAAATCAGCTTAGTGGAAATGAGATGAGTGATCATCAGATGACTGATCATGAGATGACTAGTGCATCAGACTAGTGCATAAGACTAGTGCATCAGACTAGTGCATCAGACTAGTGCATAAGACCAGTGCATCAGACTAATGCATAAGACTAGTGCATCAAACTAGTGATCATCAGCGGAGTGGATCCCATCAGCTAAGTAAAATCGGTCAGTAAGCTCTCCAACGGTAACAAGCTAAGTGCATCTAATGCAACTGACAAAAAGTACAGCAGAATGTACAGTGAACAGTGCAGAAAGTACAGCAGAGTGTTCAGTGAACAGTGCGACAGTCTGCAAAAGTTACCATTCAAATTATGACCGTTGCTCAAGGACTTAAATGCAATTTTTCCAACCTTCAACGGGAAAAATTACAAATCTAAGAGTATAAATAGATGGTAAACTGACGATTTAAGAGAGACTTGCACACTTTCAAGATCAAATCTTTAGAGCAAAAATCCATCAGTTGAGTCATCTTATCATAAGCGGAGTCATCTTATGTCGAAGCTAATTGTTGAAGAACAAGGTTAAACCCTTGCATATCTGAGTGATATTCAACTGAGTGTTGCGAGAAGTAGATATCCATCTTTGTGAGTGATATTACTTCGCAGAATAGGTCTTCTTTGTGATTTCCTATTGTGAATTTGTGGCTTTATCATTTGTTGTAAAAGCGCAAATAGAGTTGTACTAGTTACTTAGTGTTTCTAGTGGAACCTAAATCTTTGTGATTTAGAAGAGTGGATTAAGATGATTCGTTCTCGTATAACCTCTATAAAAATTTGATTTAGCCGGATTTCGTCGGGTTAAAAAGGTATCAGTGAATTTGTGATATTGGGGGTTTTCAATATATATATGTTATAGGGCTCTGTTACTTTATTCAGGATGGATCAATCTCAAGGAAAAGCAATATTGATAAAGCAAGAAGTAAATTACATAAACCAAAGCAAAGAACACCAATCTGGAGAGAAGAATCTTTTCTTTATTGAATAATCATGAGTTATGCTGTAGTAAGCAGCATTCAATGGCGTATTTTCCTTATGATTCAGAGTTTTTGGAGTTAGTTCATACAATCATTAACTAGGTATTTATATCATGCTAAACCTAGTGTTACAAGGAAACATAGTCCTAATAGGACTCGGCCCAAATATCCTTCCTGGGTCCGGAATATAATCTCCTAGTCGAAGAGAGCTGTACTTGGCCGGGTCGATAGATGATCCCGAGTTGTCTGATTTGGTCGAATCGATCTTGTGTTCTTTAGTCGATCCGTTTAGTAGGGTGCGAAATAGCCCCCATCAAAATTCCTTGTGTTATTTACTTCATTTGTCTTGCATTGCATATTTCATAAGCTAAGTAAATACTTTAAAAGAAGAGTCTTTTAAACTGAGGAATTTCCAACTTGGGGCAAAATTTTCTTTGTGCTTTAAAAGTTTAATTGCGTTGAAAAAATTGTTTTAAAAACACATATACATTATCCGCTGCATCTTTATTTGAAACTCTGATTATATATGCTTGATGAGCAAAATCAGCATAGTAGTCTACTCCACTGAATAAGCTAAGTGCTAAATCAGCATAGTAGTCTCAAGAATAAGATCAGCTTACTCTGTATATAAGCTAAGTGCAAAATCAACTTAGTCATCTTATTTTGCCGATGAGCGAACTCTACTTATAGAAGAAAAGTTTAAGAAATTTTTTAAAATTTTGAGGTCTATTCACCCCCCCCCCCCCTCTCTCTAGACCTCAACTGACCACTTGGGACCAACAAGTGGTATCAGAGTAGGTGGTTCATTTGAATCAGTTGCCTGATCAACGAGCTTGATCCTAGTGTGTTTTTCAAAAAATTACAAAAGTTTTCAAAAGAGCATATTTTGAAAAACAAAACTTTTTGAAAATGGAGTGCATAAGCCATGTTTTTCAGACAAGGAGATCACCATGAAGGTTCTCAAGGCTCTTCCACTCATGAAGGTGACAACCATGGAAGAATTAAGGGACTTAGGAAATATTTCCCTTTCCGAACTGTTCTCATCCCTCGAAGCATTTGAATTTAAGATGCCTAGAATGGGATTAGATGTGTCAACCAGTTCAGACCCTACTGTTGCTCTTATCGCGTCAGACAAGTCAAGAAAATCAGCGGACAAGTTCGAAAAGAAGACTCTGCTGAATTCAGAAAAAGCATACACTGCTGACGACGTTGCCCTACTTCTGAATGATTTCAAGAAGTTCTATAAAAAGAAAATGAAATTATAATATGAAAATGCTATTTCATCTTCTTCTGATCATTTTCAGGAAAACAGGGATTCCTCAAAAGTAAAACTTGGAGACCAAAATTTCAAGGAGTATGGACTCTTCACTAAAGATCGTCCACATCCAATTTCTCAAAAGTTTGCTAATAAGGAAAAGGTACCAAAAAGGAGTATAAGCCAAGTAAGAGCAAAGCAAAGTTAGCTGAGGCAGCAAAGCTAAGAAACTCCGGCATATCTTATTCAGACAACCAGTCTTCTGATAAAGAATTTGAAGAAGTTCCCGAAACTCCATGCTTGGTGGCCAAGGAATTTGATGATTCTGAAATTGAGGTAACTTCTACCAATTAATGAACTTGCATTATTTGAATCGTTTGAACAAATGTTAATTTCAAATTCAAATATTGTTGGTGTATTTGCCTAGCTTAAGGAAGAGATGACTCTGCTAAAAATAGCAAAATAGATCACTGAAACTTCAGGTTGAAAAACCTCAAGAATCAGCTGAATACAAAAAGCTTGGGCATGAGAATGAGAAAGCTGAGTATGCAATTCGTATAGAAAATATAAATGAACTTGAAAGAAGTAATTCCATCATTCTCTATAAAGAAATCAGAGGCTAAAGAGAAGAAGCCTACTGAAGCTCAAAAGGTTAAGAAACCTAGTAAGCAACCTAAGACTAAACAGACTAGTAAAACTCATCAGCTTACTAAGCTGAAAGATGCTGCTGATAGGAGTGAAAATAAAAATATTAAATCTGCTGAATCTATAGGAGAGTTATCAGTTAACTCAGCTTATCATTTACTTCATGCATCTTACCCTGCTTATGAGCACTGTTTTCACCATGAAAATTATTACCATGCTAAAATTACTAAAATTCATGATAAAACTGAGTCACAAGATCATCACATGTCAAAGGTTATACTAACCATGCAGGACCCAATATAAGGGGTACCAAAAATATTAATTTGTTTTGTAGGAAAAACGCTTGTGTGATGACAAAGGTGAGTTGACTGCCCTTGCTGATTTCAACAAGTGGTCTTACCATCAAGGGGGAGAATATCAACAACTGGTATCCAGTACTGTATCAACATGTGATATCAACCAACAAGTGGTAGCCGTGTTATTTGGAAATAACAAGGAAAGCAGGATTGTTGGAAAATAGAAGTTTATCAAGTGAATCAACGTTTGTATCCAACAAGTGGTATAGTCAATCATGTGACAACAATCTTTCAGATCTCAAGAGTTGAAAATGGGTTTGTTGAATTTGGATTCATGAGCTGAGGGGGAACATATCAGAAGAATCATCTCAATAGCTTACTGGAATTCAACGACTGAGTATCTTTCGAGACTGACTCTCATAAGACTACTTGACCACAAATTCTTGAACTCAGAGGGAACGTGTACGACGAGCGGTACTCCTGATTAGAGATGAGGTTCTCAATTAAGTCAAATGAAGTTATCAGAAGACTGCTTCTCATCAGCCGACTGAAACTCAACAACCAAGTGACATTCAAGAATACACTTCAAAAAGGGTGAAGGAAGTAACCAACAAGTGGTATCAATTCTTGAAGTCAGGGGGATCAGTTATCCTAACTGGAGTGATAAACAGCAAAGAAGACTACAAACAACTAGCTTGCGTGTAAAGAAGAATTAATTAACAGCCAACTACCCCGAACAGCTAAGTATTCACCTACTTGTCTTCAGCATACTAAGTTTTGGTGTTGATGACAAAAAAGGGGAAAAGTGAGATGCAACTAAGAACACTCAAAGGTTGCATTGGATCTAATGATTTTAATCCTAGAGTATGAAGACTAAACTGAAGACTTGGAAGATGTTCTTAGTTGAAGGTTTTGTCATCATCAAAAAGGGGGAAATTGTTGGAAGAATTTATTAACTCAAGAACAGCTAAGTGATCTTATCAGTTGAGTTAATTAAGTTAGTTAAAATGTTTTGATGAGAACAAAAAGGTGTCATCAACTAAGTTACGGAAGCTTAGTAAGCCTTTGAAGATTGGATACTTGGTTTAAAAGAAAATCATTCAAGAAATGAAGACTAGTGCATCAGACTAGTGCATAAGACCAGTGCATCAGACTAGTGATCATCAGCGGAGTCCCTCCCATCAGCTAAGTAAAATCGGTCAGTAAGCTCTCCAACGGTAACAAGCTAAGTGCATTTAATGCGACTGACAGAAAATATAGCAGAATGTACAGTGAACAATGCAGAGAGTACAGCAGAGTGTACAGTGAACAGTGCGACAGTCTGCAAAATTTACCATTCAAATTATGACCGTTGCTCAAGGACTTAAATAGATGGTAAACTGAAGATTCAAGAGAGACTTGCACACTTTCAAGATCAAATCTTTAGAGCAAGAATCCATCAGTTGAGTCATCTTATCATAAGCGGAGTCATCTTATGACGAAGCTAATTGTTGAAGAACAAGATTAAACCCTTGCATATCTGAGTGATATTCAACTGAGTGTTGTGAGAAGTAAATATCCATCTTTGTGAGTGATATTACTTCGGAGAATAGGTCTTCTCTGTGATTTACTATTGTGAATTTGTGGCTTTATCATTTGTTGTAAAATCGCAAATAGAGTTGTATAGTTACTTAGTGTTTCTAGTGGAACCTAAATCTTTGTGATTTAGAAGAGTGGATTAAGAGGATTTGTTCCTGTATAACCACTATAAAAAATTCCTTGTGTTATTTACTTCATTTGTCTAGCATGGCATATTTCATAAGCTAAGTAAATATTTTAAAAGAAGAGTCTTTTAAACTGAGGAATTTCCAACATGGGGCAAAACTTTCTTTGTGCTTTAAAAGTTTAATTGAGTTGAAAACATTGTTTGAAAATCACATATACATTATCCCCTGCATCATTGTTTGAAACTCTGATTATATAAGCTTGATGAATAAAATCAGCATAGTAGTCTACTCTACCGAATAAGCTAAGTTCTAAATCAGCATAGTAGTCTCACGAAAAAGATCAGCTTACTCTGCTTATAATCTAAGGGCAAAATCATCTTAGTCATCTTATTTTGCCGATGAGTGAACTCTACTTATAGAAGAAAAGTTTAAGAATTTTTTTAAAGTTTTGAGGTCTATTCACCCCCTCCCCCTCTAGGCCTCAACTGACCACTTGGGACCAACACTGAACTTATGAAAGTCTTCCCATACAATTTTGAATGACTTTTGCGAACAAGTCAGCCATTCTCTGAAATTCATCTATCAGCTGCGTCTTCTTAACAGGTCCAGAGAGAATTTCTCCCTTCTCAGCTGCGACATTCCAGAAGTCTTTCTCTTCTGGAGAAGCCAACACTGATAAATCAGTAGCTTCTTCATTTTAGGCCATATTTATAACTCAGTAAGGAAGGAGTGATGCATATGTCATTTCCTCCAACCTTAGCCTTAATTTCCATTTTCTGAATATTAACTTGGGCATTTCTGAAGAACTCATCTACCTCATGTCTGAAAACCATCGTCTCGTGAGCCTCCATGTAATTGTCCAGCGAAGCCTCTTTGAATTTCTCTATGATTTCTTTCATGAGCTTCGTGCCAGTAGCATGGTACATCTCGTAATTTAGGTATTTCCCTTCAACTTTTGCAGCAACCTTGGAACCCATGATATGTGAGAAAATTTAGTAGAGTGCAAAGAAATATCTCATGAAAATTCAGAGAGAGAGTTAGTAGTTCTTGAGAGTTTAAGGAATTTTTGGGTGCATAAATGTCACTGATCTGATTAGATCTGGATTTATAGAGTTTGGAAAGTTTCAGTTTCCGTGATCTCCGCTAATCGTTAGATCAGTTACGATCATGTGTGCGACATTTACGGATTTCAAATTTCATATTTCTGTAAGACAAGGCGGGAAGGCGAAACGCACCTAGTCTTTACTTATTAAAGCGCGTATGTAAATAAAGCGTTTTTAGTACAACACTTATACAAGGTATCAAATTAGTGGATTTCACTTATTTGACAGATGACTTGTCTGATATAATATATCACTAGAGAAAGCCGATAGCTAGTGATCTTTATCTGTTGGTTGTCAATCCAGCAAGAAAAATAATCTCCAGGTCTTCAAGAATTAAGAATACGTCTTTTAATAACACAAGTTCAACTAACTATCATTGAAGATTTCATCTTTAATCAGGGATACCGCTAGTCTTACATATTCTCCTTGACTTCAAGAATCTACCAGTCAACTAGTTTGTTGAGAGTTAGTCTTGAAGAGCACTTCTTATTATCATCAGATTAGTAAGCTGATGAACCATAGTCTTCTGATAGGATCCCCCTCAGCTTATGAATCCAAATTTCATAAGCCTAGTTCCACTCTTAAAGTAGAAAATATTGCATCACTCAATGGTTTGGTGAAAGTGCCAGCGATCTAATTATCTGTATGAACATATTCAGTAATGACATTTCCTTTTTTCACATGATCTCTTATGAAGTGATGTTTGATCTCAATATGCTTCGTCCTTGAATGTCTTGTAGTGTTCTGAGTAAGTGAGATTGCACTTATATTGTCACAATAGATGGGTATTCCACTGATTTTGATGTTGTAGTCTTCTCAACCAAAGTATATGTGCACAACATGCTCCAGCAACAATGTATTCAGCTTCAGCAGTAGATATGGATACTGAAGTATGTTTCTTACTCATCCATGAGATCAGACGATTACCTAAAAATTGTCAAGTACATGTAGTACTCTTCCTACCATTTTAGCAGCCAGCAAGGTCAGAATCTGAAGATCGAATAAGTTCAAATCCTAATTCTCTTGGATACCATAATCCCAGTTCTTGTGTGCCTTTAAGATATCTCAAAATTCTTTTGGCAGCTAAGAGGTGAGATTCCTTTGAATTTGATTGAAATCTCGCACAAACCCCAACAGAGTACATAATATCAGGTCTGCTTGTTGTTAGATATAACAGAGACCCAATTATGCCTCTATATTTGGTGATGTCCACTGATTTTCCACATAGATTTTAGGAATTTTAAAAATAAAAAAAAACAGCTCAAAAAAAAAAAAACAAATAAAAAAAAAAGAAAAAAAAGAAAAGTAGCATGTAAGAAATAGGGTTTCGGATGGGGAAACTCCCCCTTCCCCTGGCCCCCTCCAAGGTCCTCTAGCATGTATGCCCTCTCCTCCCCTAGTCATTAGAGTTTGTTTCCCCCTTTCTTCAATTGAATCTTCACATTGGAAATTAGAAATTTGATTTTCACTATTTGACTTGTCGGACATTTGCCACATACGTGATATTTTTAGTCCAAAATTAACGGTCATATCAAATGTGAAAAATATTGATCAATTTTAGTATCAAATATTTAATTATGAAAAATATGGTATGAAATGTATAAATGTACCAAAAAATTGATACGTAAAATGCAATTTTCTCTTTTAATAAATATTAAATATATTAATACCATTATACAATTTTTAGATTTAAAAAATTATTTTTTTTTTAATTTTTGTCGCATTTATATTAAAGTATTATTTGATCTATTAGTATTGTTTATAAAACCAAATTGATCAAATATTTATGTAAATATAATAAGTAAAATCTTCAAATTTATCCGCACGTGTCTTATTCGAGCCAATTTTGAAATTGGGCAACAATGTGGACTAAAATCGTCAGTAAATTTGTAGATGGGGGGTTATTTTGTCAACATGAAATATTATGGGGTAGAATTGTCCTCCAAATTGGTCCGCACGTGTCTTATCAATGTGGACTAAAATAGTTAGTAAATTTTAAGATGTGAGATTATTTTGTAAACCTGAAATGTTATGGGTAGAATTGTCAGTCAACATAAGTAATGACATCAATTTTGTAATAAGACTTAATTATGGTACCAAATATGTCGACCTCAATTTTTATGGTACCACAAGTGAAATCGACATATACTTTTGTATGACAAATGCAATTCTCTCCAAATAAAATTATCACATGGCATATATTAGTCAATTTATACATTAGACATTTATGTAAATAAAAAAATTAAATTATACTTTATGAGAAAAATAAATTATAAATTACTATAAATTAAAAAAAAAATAAACTTCAATTTTCAAATTCAAATCCGAATGCATGCACGTCTCCTCACTGTATACCTCTCACTTTATTTCTTCTACGAAATTCTGATTCATCATTTTTAATGACACAAAAATCGTCCGTCATCTTAGAAATTAGGAAAAATTTGTTGTTCAAATTTCTAGAGTTAAATTATCCAAACTTGAAAGGTTAGTGCCCACCCACTAGTAGAAGGAGAAATGAGGTTAAAGATCAATGGTTAAAAAGATCAAGAAAGTTTGTTGATCTCATCCTAACACCAAAGTTCAACCAAAAAGGCGAAGGATAGGAAACTTTCGGTTTGATTTGTTTTCTCTCTTTTGCATAAATTAAAATAATATTCGTTATGTGATCCTCATGTTTTATGTGAAATATTTTTTAAATATATTGAAAACATAAACCCCAGCGAATTCCGTAACTGGTTCGAATAAGTTCGATCCTATTTTATTCAATTGGATCGAATTGTCAGTCAACTTAAGTAATAACATCAATTTTGCAATAAGACATAACTGATACGTCATCATTTAACTGTCATTTTCAACGGCGGTACCAAAAGTGATTCGATTTCTTAAATTGTAGTACTAAATGTATCGGCATCAATTTTTATGGTACCACAAGCTAATTAGAATGACATATATAATTTGGTATCACCATTGCAATTCTTTCCAAATCAAATTATTACATGGGCATATACTAGTCAATTTATACTTTAGACATTTATGTAAATAAAAAAATTGAATTATACTTTATGAGAAAATAAATTATAAAATACTTTAAAATACTTTAAAAAATTAAATTAATAATAAATAAACTTCTTTTTTCGAATTCAAATCCGAATGCATGCACGCCTCCCCGAGCGTATACCTCTCACTTAATTTATTTCTTCTGCGAAATTCTGATTCATCACATTTAATGACACACTTAGTAGTTGTATATAGGAAAATGAAGGGGATTCTAGGGTGCCGCTACGTCACGTACCATAAATTTAATTTGAACCGTTAGATTTTAGTTATGTAATCAATACCACACAAAATTCAACTTATTAAAAATATGAAAAATAAAATGACAAAAGGTGGCCTGTTGGACCGGTTAATCTAATTTTTATTAATTTTTCCCCTTTCTTTCTTTTCTCCCCCATACACTTCTTTCCCCTTTCTATTCCCTCAAAAATCTCATATCCCCGACTATGTCCGCCATAGCTCATAGAATTGAGTTTTTGCTGAAGTCCTCCGCTACCTCGTGATTCCTTCCTGTTCTTTCTATTCTCCCCAAAAATCCCGTAACCCTCCTGTTTGTGTTCACCCATCAGAAAAAATTTGGGTCTGCTCAACCGCTGCCATCGACTCCGTCTCCCCAAGAATCCCCAAAAATCGTGCAGCTTGTCAAATTGGTGATGCAAAGTTTGGTTTGCCTAATTTCATTGCTCAATTTTCTCGGTTACAGGTACGATTTTGGAAAAGGAGAACCCTAGTAAAATTGATTTTGATTTGATGTTTTGTATTCTTGTTGATTAAACTAAGTTTTGTACTGATTATCCTGAAAATTTTAACTAAAAAATTTGCATATATGAAGTTAAATTGTTTGGCAGTGTTCATTTTATGGGCTAGTTGGAGTTAGTACTGTGGGGTTATATATTCAGCAATGTTTCTTGCAAAATGCGATAGTACTGATTAATTGCAGTTAATTGAGAAATCATACAAAGAACCTGTAACTTAGGCCATCTTCAATGGTTTCCCGGGGCCATTCTCGGGCCAGCCCCCGGGTCAGCCCCCGAGCCAGCCCGGACTTTGGGTGATCATCTCCAATGGTGGTCTCTAGCACTTAATTTCTTCCAAAAAAATTTCTTTCCCACTCTCACCATTTTTATAATAGTTTTAATATTGATATTAATAATAATAATAATGATAGAATAATAATAATTATTATTTTAATAATATAATTAATTTAAAAATATTATAATTATAATAATTAAACATTAAAATATAAATTATAATTATAATTAATTCAAAACACGAATTATAACATTAAATAAAAAACACGCATAAAAATAAGATAATGGCTTAGTTAAAGGCATTTCTGTTAGTTAAATTTAGATTGATGGACAATGGGTATTATTGAAAAATTGCTCCCTTGAGTTTGGAAACTGCAAAGTTTTATGTACTGATTTAAAAAAATTATTTAAATGCATTTAAATTAATGAATATATATTAATTGTGTCAAATTATCCTTTTATATATACTGGAGTATAAAAGAATGCTTCTATTTTTTAGAAATACAAATTGGTTTTAGAGAAATTGAGTTCTTTGATGAATTGTCTCAAAATGGATATAGAAATAGCAATTATATATAAAAAAATTCCTATTATACTAGCGTACTCTAGAAAACAATATTGATTTGAGTACTGAATAAAAGAATTAGGAATTCAATCCTTGAGTCCTAATTCTTCTCAAAAGGTTAGTTGGACTTTAATAAAAGAGAAAATAAAAGAAAAAGTAAAAAAGAGAAAAGAAGTTGTACAGTTTTCATTGCCATTGAATTACAATAAAAACAGGAAGTGCACTCTCCCTTCTTCTTCCCTTCTCGCCTGAAATCAAGCAGAAATCAAATTGAAGAAGAAAATGGAATTTCCCAATTGAAAGAAGATACAAATCAGATGAAAGAGACGGAGTAAAATTGGAACAATTATTTATTCATAAACCGACATCAGAAAAAGGGGAGAGTGCACAACACTCTCCATCTTCTTCCCTTCTTCCTGACGCGCGCCCCGTTCCAGGAGGAGTTCCCGCCCGAGACCGCAGAGCCGCCCGCGAGCCGCCCCGCCCCACCGCTGGAGATCACTTCCCCGCCCCGGCTCGGCCCTCACGCGCCCCCCAGCCCACGGCTGGAGATTCCCTTACAGAAAGGAAACTAACTAAAGACACATACCAAGACTAAATTTCAACACAGCCAAATAAGTATTATCTGTACAAGGATACTCAGTACCCATATTTCTGCTGATCAACCTTTAAAATGTATCCTATACCAACAAATGGGAGCAAACAAACACTGCACAATAAAACCGAATAATAAAATCCCACACCAACAAGAAATCAAGAAAAGAAGTGATATGTTGCGTAATGCAAAGAAGGGAAAAAGTGCAATTAAACACTCAGCTTCCAAATCATTAACCGTATACTTCATAGATGGACAGAAAGCACTTTGGTATTGCTCACTTTTGTGTACTTGATATATATCTCCATTGTCCCACTCGAGAACCTCGTTCCAAGAGCATTAGCAAGCCTGCATTGTTGGTTGATAATCCAAACATGTACCTAAGCCACCGAGAAACTTTTTGTAAGCACATGTAGAATTTTAGCTACACAATATACATGTGAGAATATACAAATAAACAATTAATTAGTAGGAAAATTGGGTGGATATTTCCAGATTTTGATCAATTGCCATTAGATTGTAGTTTAGTATTAATTGCCGTATGGGCTATATGTGGGGTCATTCTAGTTTAGTAATAATTATTTTTTTCAAATCACAATAAGGTAAATCGAACGATATGAATATCAAGTGGAATAAGGTAAGGCTCAGGGTTGAACTGAATAATGGATGTTCTATATTTGGTTAATGAATTTGTACGAGTATTAGTATATGCTAAAATTTGCTAATCAATATATGCTAATTTCAAAGCTAATCAATAGTGTTTTTATTTATTCTCCTATAAAAAAAGAAACCCCAACTACATCCACCTCGCTGAGCTAAATTCTTGTGATCCACAAACCTGCAAACACAATAATTGATGAAAAATACTTAGGATTATTTTAGTGCTCAACTATGAAAAATATAAAAAGTGAAAATTCATCCCATAAATTGATTCACTTTGAGAAAAGTGGAAGGTGCTTTTTCATGCAAGAAAATGACCATAAAATTGATATCCAAATAATTGACAACTAGCAAGTGGGCACGAAAGAAATTAGCTAAATTACAAATTCTGAAGAAACAAAAACTATGAAATTCACAAATGGTAATTCAACTAGAATAGCATGCCAGGTTTGAATTGACCGAGTCATATACCTATGAATCCATCTTTTTCAAGCTTTTGTGAAGCTTAATTGCTAAGGTGTACTTAAAAAGACAATTCATTTATCAACAAGCATTGAAGAGCAAGCAAATATACAGGTACTTACTTTTCAAAATTCATAGTCATAACAAATATCATTAGTAATATTATCTTTGAGACAAGTTAACAAAGAACAACAAGGGAATTGGAGATTTTTTCAGAAATTTAACTTTTAGACAAGTTAGAATTGAAATCAGGAACATTTACCTAATATATAAGAAGATTAGAAGATAAATAATACTATTTGACAGCAGACCATTACTGAAACTTCACTTTCACATAAAATAGAAATGGCCACAAATATTATTAGTAATATTCTACATTTACTCATCCAAACGCAGAGATTACAATATATCATCCACAAAGAACTCTTTGAACAATCATTACATTATCTCATAAAACAATCATTATCACTTACTCTTTGAACAATCATTACAGCTACTTACTTTTCAAAATTCACTTTGAAGAATATGCCTTTTTCTACTTAAAGTTAAAAGTGAAAAACAATATTACATGAGAGAGTTTTATTACCTTATTTGCCATGTCAATGTTCCAACCATCATAACTGACATTTTGAGCATTCACACTGTTGTTAAAGATAAGGGTGATTTACACTCAGACCCCCTCAGGTTTGGGCATATTACAAGAAACCCCCCATTGTTTTAAAAATTACAGGGACACCCCTTCAGGTTTGGGTATATTACAAGAAACCCCTTACGGCGTTAAAAACAGACGGAATTTGATGACGTCAGCAAAAATATTTTTGATTTTTCAAATTTACCCCTGCTAAATATACCCACAGGGGGTGTCTATGTAATTATACTATACCTCAGGGGGTGTCTATGTAATAATATTATACCACAGGGGGTGTATTTGAAAGATTACAATAACTTCAGGGAGTTAGTTCTAGGCAACTGTCATATTCTAAAAAATGACTGTTGGATGTTACTGTTGGCCACATATTTTGGTTATAAATAGCAGTCCAAACGTTTTTATTTTCTTTTGCGTTTCATCCCATAAATTTGTTAATATCATCATCAAATTCAAGAGGTAGTGTGAGATGCTTAAAATATCGATAATCAAAATATTCATGTGTTGTATGAAGAATGCACCCATAATGGTTACAGATGCATGCCAAGATTTAAAGTTGTATCATCCCTACAAGTGAAGATTTTGATTTATAGTCAAAATATATGGTCAACATAACATTCATTGGTCATTTTTTAAAATAGGACCATTGGCTTTAAATCCCTCCATGAAATTTATAGTGAAAATATATGGCCAACATTAACATCTATTTGTCATTTTATAAAATTTGACAGTTGGCTACAACTAACTCCCTAAAGTTATTGTAATATTACAAATACACCCCCTGTGGTATAATATTATTACATAGACACCCCCTGAGGTATAGTATAATTACATAGACACCCCCTGTGGGTATATTTAGCCAGGGGTAAATTTGGAAAATCAATTTTTTTTGCTGACGTCATCAAATTCCGTCTGTTTTTAACGCCGTAAGGGGTTTCTTGTAATATGCCCAAACCTGAGGGGGTGTGCTTGTAATTTTTAAAACAACGGGGGGTTTCTTGTAATATGCCCAAACCTTAGGGGGTGTGAGTGTAAATCACCCTAAAGGTAAATGTTTGATTCTACAATAATAACATTAAAAAAACCACATTAAATATGTGCAAGATGCATTGAATAAAGAAATCAGTATTTCATATAGTGCTATACATATACCTCGTTTCCACTATTATGCCAGTCATTTGACATATAATCAACACTCGTAGTGGAATTTTGGTGCAATGGAGTTTGTGGTGCTGAATTCATATAGTCGTGAGTGAAAAATGTGCTGAAACTTGCATCATTGCCTTCATCGTCGACACTCGTCCTTGTGTTTTGAGCATTTGTATTAGCATTCTTCTTTTTACACGTAGACTTGTTGTGACCTTGAAGTCTACAAAGATGAAATAATCGATTCAATTAAGTTACTTGTAATAAAAATCGATAATCGATTCAACTACTTGACCCAAGTCAATATTATTAACCTTAATAATGTAAAATTGTACTAATAGTAATCCAAATTGATAATTGACTCGATTAGTTGATCAAAGTCGTCATTATTAATCTTAGGGTAATGTATAATTAGGTTAATTATAATTCAAATCAATAATTAGCTCGACTTATTAATCAAATTCAACATTGTTAATCTTAGGATAATGTATAATTACGTTAATCGAAATCTAAATCGATAATTGGCTCGACTAATTGACAATTCTCAATATTGTTTATATTAAGATAATGTATAATTAGGTTAATCGTAATTCAAATCGTTAATTGGCTTAAGGTAATGTATACTTAGATTATCATAATTCAAATCAATAATTGGCTCGACTAATTAAGTGATGTCAACACTATAACTCATATGTGACAGTATGAGCTCATATTACATCATCAAGTAGTATTTATTAAACATTATGTGATATTATCACGCAATATGTATCATATTGCTTATATTGCATAAAATTAACCTCATATTTAGTGTGACCCATATCATGTAGTATTTATTCCACATTAGGTGGTTTTACCACGCTATGTGTATCACATTTAATAGTATAACTCATACGTGACAATACGTGTTCACATTACATAGTATGACCCCACATCTGTAGTATTTATTCCGCATTCGGCGGTATTACCACGCAAAACTCACATTTGATAGTACGGACTCACATTGCATAGTATTAACTCCATATGTTTAGTATGACCCCACATCATATAATATTTATTCCACATTAGGTAGTATTACCAAACAATGTGCATCACATTATATGGTATAACTAGTATAATCCGCACCGTGTAGTATTTATTCAACATTAAGTGGTATTACCATGCAATGTGGATCACATTATATGGTATAACTCACATGTGATAGTACAGACTCACATTGCATAGTACTAACCCTATATATCTAGTATAGCCCCCACATAATGTAGTATTTATTCCACATTGGATGATATTACCACGTATTGTGCATCACATTATATGGTATAACTAGTATAATCCACACCGTGTAGTATTTATTCCACATTAGGGTGTATTACCATGCAATGTGGATCACATTATATGGTATAACTCACATGTGATAGTACGGACTCACATTGCATAGTACTAACCCTATATATCTAGTATAACCCCCACATAATGTAGTATTTATTCCACATTATATGATATTACCACGTATTGTGTATTACATTCTATGGTATAACTAGTATAATCCACACCATGTAGTATTTATTCCACATTAGGTGGTATTACCATGCAATGTGGATCACATTATATGGTATAACTCACATGTGATAGTACGGACTCTCAATGCATAGTACTAACCTTATATATCTAGTATAACCCCCACATAATGTAGTATTTATTCCACATTAGATGATATTACCACGTATTGTGTATTACATTCTATGGTATAACTAGTATAATCCACACCGTATAGTATTTATTCCACATTAGGTGGTATTACCATGAATTTTTACCTAAAAATGATTATTTTACATTCTTTAATTCATGTGGAATTTTTAAAAACAATAATTAAAAAAAAAAAGTATACAGATAAATAAATTACATATACTACTTCTAAAGTGAGAAATGAACCTAAGACCTCTTGATCTTGAGAACTCGACTTTGTCTCAAAACTAAAACTTCATCAACATAATTAACTTTTTTTAGATAATCATAATCGTTATTGAATGTTATAAATCTGGATTTACAAATAAAAGAAATGTTCTTACACACATTTTTACGTAATTCTATTTTCAAGTTGTGATCATTTGTCATATTTTTATATTTTTTTGGTTCAAGTATTTAGAAGAATTTTTTAAGCTTATTAATATTAATCATTAGAAGGATTACTTAGATTACTAATGACGTTGAATGTAGTCATAGAGTTCACCTATTAGGTTTTCTAGGAGGGTACAAATTCTTTGTTTTTTTCTAAAAATTCAAGGGTGCTAGGTGTTATTCTTTAGTTTTGAGGATTATAATTTCTTATTTAGCCTATTTTGGGGTGGAAAATTTCAAAAATCAAAATTTAATAATAGTTGTTTGGTAAGTTAGGTTAAGGGATTATTGATTAAATTTCATAAACTTGGAAGAATTGCAAAATGACCGGCATGATATTAATATAGGCAATCGATAAAAGTAATGTATAATTAAGTTAATCATAATTCAAAACGATAATTGGTCCAATTAATTGATGAAATTCAAAATAGTTGATCTTAGGATAATGTATAATTAAGTTACTTGTAATCGAAATCTAAATCGATAATTGGCTCGACTAATTGAAAATTCTCAATATTGTTTAAATTAAGATAATGTATAATTAGGTTAATCGTAATTCAAATCGTTAATTGGCTTAAGGTAATGTATACTTAAATTATCATAATTCAAATCAATAATTGGCTCGACTAATTAAGTGAAGTCAACACTATAACTCATATGTGACAGTATGAGCTCATATTACATCATCAAGTAGTATTTATTAAACATTATGTGATATTATCACGCGATATGTATCATATTGCTTGCATTGCATAAAATTAACCCCATATATTTAGTGTGACCCATATCATGTAGTATTTATTCCACATTAGGTGGTTTTACCACGCTATGTGTATCACATTTAATAGTATAACTCATATGTGACAATACGTGTTCACATTACATAGTATGACCCGACATCTATAGTATTTATTCCACATTCGGCGGTATTACCACGCAAAACTCACATGTGATAGTACGGACTCACATTGCATAGTATTAACTCCATATGTTTAGTATGACCCCACATCATATAATATTTATTCCACATTAGGTAGTATTACCAAACAATGTGCATCACATTATATGGTATAACTAGTATAATCCACACCGTGTACTATTTATTCCACGTTAGGTGGTATTACCATGCAATGTGGATCACATTATATGGTATAACTCACATGGGATAGTACGGACTCACATTTCATAGTATTAACTCCATATGTTTAGTATGAACACACATCATATAATATTTATTCAACAATAGGTGGTATTACCAAGCAATGTGCATCACATTAGATGGTATTACTAGTATAATCCACACCGTGTAGTATTTATTCCACATTAGGTGGTATTACCATGAAATGTGGATCACATTATATGGTATAACTCACATGTAATAGTACGGACTCACATTGCATAGTATTAACTATATATGTTTAATATGAACCCATATTATATAATATTTATTCCACATTAGGTGGTATTAACAAGCAATGTGCATCACATTAGATGGTATAACTAGTATAATCCACACCGTGTAGTATTTATTCCACGTTAGGTGGTATTACCATGAAATGTGGATTACATTATATGGTATAACTCACATGTGATAGTACGGACTCACATTGTATAGTATTAACTCTATATATTTAGTATGACCCCACATCATATAATATTTATTCCACATTAGGTGGTACTACCAAGCAATGTGCACACATTAGATGGTATAACTAGTATAATCCACACCGTGTAGTATTTATTCCACATTAGGTGGTATTACCATGCAATGTGGATCACATTATATGGTATAGCTCACATGTAATAGTACGGACTCACATTGCATAGTACTAACCCTATATATCTAGTATAACCCCCACATAATGTAGTATTTATTCCACATTAGATGATATTACCACGTATTGTGTATTACATTCTATGGTAAAACTAGTATAATCCACACCGTATAGTATTTATTCCACATTAGGTGGTATTACCATGCAATGTGTATCACATTATATGGTATAACTCACATGTTTTAGTATGGGCTCACATTACACAGTAATAACTACATATGTCTAGTATGACCCACATCATGTAGTATTTATTCCACATTACGTTGTATTACCACGCAATGTGGATCACATTCTACGGTATAACTCACATGTGACAGTACTGACTCACATTACACAGTATTAACCCACATCATGTAGTATTTATTCCACATTACGTAGTATTTATAACTCACATGTGTATTATTCAATTTTTCCTTAATTAATGTGAAATTATTCAAAAAAAAATATTACATACTATTTATTTTAAAATATTATTGTAATATTCATTTATTTATTTCCATAATAATTTATTTGAAAATAATTTACTATTTGATGTGAGTACATATATAGTATACTATCATTTATTGTGGTATAGTACCACTTATTGTGGTAAAATTAGTATGACCTGTTGGCAACTTGTTGAGCAGATTACTAATTAATGATGTGTCATATTCTTATTGATTATAATTAGCGGCATGTGACGTAGCGGCACCTTAAAATTTTCCGAAAATGAAATTATGCACGCCGATCGAACGAAAATAAGAGAGGGAAGGGGTGATAAATCATAAATTATGTTTACATGTTAAATATCCATCGGGTCTCCCGCTACTGTTCCCGGAGGAATTCTTATTCTCTCTAGGTATTTGTTATTCTGGTAACAATTGAATCTTGATAATGGAAAATTGGAAATTAATTTTATTTTCACTATTTGATTTGACGGACATATGTTATGTGAATATTTTCATTCCAAAATTAACGGTCATACCAAATTTCAAAATTCTTAGTTAATTTTAGGGTGATTTACACTCACACCCCCTAAGGTTTGGGCATATTACAAGAAACCCCCCGTTGTTTTAAAAATTACAAGCACACCCCCTCAGGTTTGGGCATATTACAAGAAACCCCTTGCGGCGTTAAAAACAGACGGAATTTGATGACGTCAGCAAAAAAAATTGATTTTCCAAATTTACCCCTGGCTAAATATACCCACAGGGGGTGTCTATGTAATTATAATATACCTCAGGGGGTGTCTATGTAATAATATTATACCACAGGGGGTGTATTTGTAATATTACAATAACTTTAGAGAGTTAGTTGTACCCAACTGTCAAATTTTATAAAATGACAAATAGATGTTAATGTTGGCCATATATTTTCACTATAAATTTCATGGAGGTATTTAAAGCCAATGGTCCTATTTTAAAAAATGACCAATGAATGTTATGTTGATCATATATTTTGACTATAAATCAAAATCTTCACTTGTAGGGATGATACAACTTTAAATCTTGGCATGCATCTGTAACCATTATTAAAATTAATATTAAATGTGTAATTATGAAATAGATATAAGTACTAAAAGTTTGATACAAAAAGTGCAATTTTCTATTTAAATAAATATATTAATACTATTATATAAGTTCTAAAATTTAAATAGATATATTTTTTTTCTCGGATTTATATTAAAGTATTATTTGATCTATTAATATTATTTATAAAACTAAATTAGCTAAATAGATATGTACATATAATAAGTAAAGTCTCCAAATTTGTTCGTACATGTCTTCTTCGAGCCAATTTTGAAATTGGGCAACAATGTGGACTAAAATCTTCAATAAATTGTAGACGTGGGGCTATTTTGCCAACATGAAATGCTATGGGGAAGAATTGTCCGCCAAATTGATCCGCACGTGCCATTTTCGATCCAATTTTGAAATTGGGCAACAATGTGGATTAAACTCGCTAGTAAATTTGAAGATGTGAGATTATTTTGTCAAATTAACATGAAATGTTATGAGTAGAATTTTCAGTCACCATAATTAATGACATCAATTTCGCAATAAGACATAATTGACACGTCATCATTTAACTGTCATTTCCAACGGCGGTACCAAAAGTGATTTGATTTTTAAATTATAATACTAAATGTGTCGGCCTCAATTTTTATTATACCACAAGCTAGCGAGAATGACATATATAATTTGGTACCACAATTGTAGTTCACTCCAAATAAATTTATCACATGGGCATATACTAGTCAATTTAAACTTTAGACATTTATGTAAATAAAAAAAAATGAATTATACTTTATGAGAAAAATAAATTATAAATTACTCTAAATTAAATTAATACAGTAACAAATAAGCCTCTATTTTCAAATTAAAATCCGAATTGAATGCATTCACGCCTCCCCACTTTATTTCTTCAGCGAAATATTTATTCATCACATTTAATGACACACTTATTAGCTTTAGTTGGGAATATGGAATTAGGCACGCGGATCGAACGAAAAATACTCCCTCCGTTTTTTTTTATTTGTCGCTTTGGGTTGGTGCACACAAATTAAGGAATGCAATAACTAACCACCTTTTCAAAGCAAAAACCCAAAAATACCCTTTTCACTATATGATTAGAACATTTATTATTCTCTCTCATCCTTTACTAAAAAAACGTGTACATTCATCTTCTCTCCTCATTTCTCTCTCTCCTCAATTAATCTTCTCTCCTCATTTCTCTCTCTCCTCAATTCACGAAGAGACTTTCTCTTCAATGGTCATCTTCTCTTATTAAAAATTTTTACTCTAAAATTTCAATCACCCGCTCAAATATTTCAATATTACAAGAAAAATTGATTTGCCACCAAATTTATTCTATTAAAATGAGACTCATGATTATTTTTCAAGACTACAACAAAATGAGAGTTCCTCTAATTGAAATTGATCTCAATAAAGAGGCACCACATTGTGATGTTGATAATAGGAATGAACAACAAGAGGAAGTTTTTCAAGATCTTAATCTGATTTTTCCATCGATTGAGACACCTTCAACTGATAAATTTTTATTAGATTTAAACAGTGCCCCTTGCGTAGAAGAAAAAAAGAATTAAAGAAGAAACACATTTGATACAAACCAGATCAACAGCTTCATTCTTGATCTCTTGAAGACTAATAGCTTTGGTGCTACCCATCTCGAAAGGCAGGCTGAAAAAAGAAAAAGAAAAAAGGAAGCTTTAATTAATAGCAATAAATGTTTCTTGAAAAAAGTCATTTTAATAAATTGAGAGTAAATATTTTGTGAGGATTTAAGAGTTACAATCATTAAAAAGAATCATTAAATAAGGGCAAAATTGGAAGAAATTACATTGATTTCCTAAAGCGACAAATAAAAGTAAACAAACAAAAGTTGCCAAAGCGACAAATAAAAAAAAACGGAGGGAGTAAAAGAGAGGGAGGGGGTGATGAATCATAAATTATGTTTACATGTTAAATATCCACCGTCTCCCGCTTCTGTCCCCGGAGGAATTCTTTTTCTTTCTGAGTATCTGTTATTCTGTTAACAATTGAATCTTCACATTGGAAAACTGAAAATTGATTTGATTTTCACTAGTTAGGATGAATAGTTTTGCCTTAAAACGGTGTATACAAGGAAAAAGGAATACATAATCGACTTCCAGGTTTTATATTTTGGCGTAATTCGAGTACATTAATACACTGCTACAAATACCGTGTCTTTGGACTACCTAAGGGAAGAATGGAAATGGTGAAGGCGATAGGGCCTGGTACTGTTAGGAAAAACCACAACCAGATTTAATGAAATAGCAAAAATAATGAACACAAAATTTACGTAGTTCACCCAAAATAGGCTACATCCACGGGCTGCTGCAGATCTTTTAATAAAGGGAGATAATTACACAGTGTTTACAAACACTCAACACTCACAACTTTCTTACACTAAGAAAATTGTTCACTCAATTTTCTTACAATATCTCTCACAGGAAGCTTCTAAAATTACTCTCAATTTTAGCCTCACTATGAATTGCTCTCGTGTATGTTGCTAGTGTATTTTTTATTGTGTCCCTTTGAACTGAATGAATCAACCTATTTATAGGCCTTCAAAGGAGACAATCTCCTGCAAAATCAGTTGAGCAACTTGTAATGAGAAATGATATACTTGCCAAGTTCATGCATGATCAATTTCTTTGGAGGGTCGGCAGAATTTAGTTGCAACAAAATTGTGCAACTTGCAACAAGTTGTAACAGTTAAATGAGTGGTGGCCCCCACTTTTGTTAATTGATTTATTTGCCAACAATCTCCCACTTGAAGACTGATTTCAATCTGTCTTCACACCTGATCAATGCAACAGCTGTTCCCTGTCTTGTTAGTTTTGAAGTCCAACTGAAGTTGAGCATAACTTCAATTTATCAACAGTTACAACCTTTGTTAGCATGTCTGTTGGATTCTTACTCCCTTGGATCTTCTCAAGTGTTAACACGTCATCCTCTAACAGAGATCTGATGAAGTGATAACGAAGCCCAATATGTTTTGTTCTGGAGTGAAATACAGAGTTCTTCGCCAAGTGTATTGCACTCTGACTATCACTGTATAGAACATTCTTCTCGTCTTTGAATCCCAGCTCATCTAACAATCCTTGAAGCCATATAATTTCTTTACTGGCTTCTGTCACTGCTACATACTCTGCCTCCGTACTGGACAATGCCACAATCTTTTGTAAGCGTGACATCCAACTGACTGCCGTTGATCCCACAGTGAACACATAATCTGCAGTGCTTCTTCTATGATCAACTTCTCCGGCAAAATCTGCATCTTCGTACCCCTGCACTTTAACTTGTCCTCTGCCAAAGTACAAGCACTTATCTGAAGTGCTTCGTAGATACCTCGAGATCCATTTGACTGCTTCCCAATGGACCTTACCTGGGTTTGACATAAACCAGCTAACAGCTCCCACTGCATAGCCAATGTCTGGTTTAGTACAGACCATTGCGTACATCAAACTCCCAATGGCTGAGGCGTAAGGAACCTTGGCCATTAAGTCTCTCTCTTCATCGGTCTGAGGAGACTGACTTTTGGATAGCCGAAAGTGACTAGCCAATGGTGTGTTGACTGGCTTACTGCTGCCCGTCTTGAACCTTTGCAAAATACGATTGATGTATTCTGCCTGAGATAACTGCAAAACTTCTTTTTGCTTATCTCGAGTGATTTGCATCCCAAGAATCTTCTTTGCTGGACCCAAATCTTTCATGTCAAACTCTTTTGACAATTGCTGCTTCAAACTTTTGATCTCGTTCATATCTGAACCAGCTACTAACATATCGTCAACATAAAGTAGCAAAATAATATAACTTGAGTTATACCTCTTGAAGTAGCAATAGTGGTCGGCATTGCACTTCTGGAATCCTTCCTTGTGCATAAAGTTGTCAAACTTTTTGTACCACTGTCTTGGAGCTTGTTTCAAACCATACAAGCTCTTCTTGAGTCTACACACCATATTTTCCTTCTCTGTCTCTGAGAAACCTTGTGGCTGACACATGTAAATCTCTTCATCTAAGTCTCCATGAAGAAACGCAGTCTTCACATCTAACTGTTCTAGGTAGAGATTTTCAATAGCAACAATACGTAATACAGTCCTGATAGTATTAAGTTTCACAACAGGAGAAAAGATCTCGGTGTAGTCAATTCCTTCTTTTTGCTGGAATCCTTTGACTACTAGCCTGACTTTGTATCGTTTCGAGCCATCCTGCTCTTCTTTCACACGATACACCCATTTGTTATGTAAGGCCTTCTTCCCTCTGGGTAACTCAACAAGTTCCCAAGTCTGGTTGGAGATTAAAGACTTCATCTTGTCTTTCATGGCAAGCTCCCACTCGCCGGCATCTCCGATCTGACAAGCCTCATCATAGCTCTCTGGTTCTCCTCCATCTGTCAGCAACACATAATCCATGTATCTCCTGTTAGGCACATGTGGCCGAGAAGACCTTCTCAATACAGGAGTTGGAGAATTGAGTTGATTTGCATTCTCCTGCTCAACACGTTCCTCTGGCTCGGGATTTTCTAAGGTTTGGTTTGTCACATGACTGATTGGAACGTCATCCGCTTCTGCATATACTGGCTCAATCGCAGTTCGGTCAGTGGCATTTGGCAAATGCCTATCTTTGTACATAACTCTTTCATTGAAGATTACGTCTCTGCTGCGGATTATCTTTCTGTTTGCATCATCCCAGATGCGATCCCCGAACTCATCATCACCATATCCAAGAAAGGTACACTTCTTGGATTTCGGATCAAGCTTATTCCTGCCATGATCATTGATATGCACATATGCAATACAACCAAAAACTTTTAAATGTGATAATTTAACATCTTTACCACTCCATACCTCTTCTGAAATTTTATGCTCCAATGGTACCGATGGACCTCGATTAATCAAATAAGCTGTTGTGTTGACTGCTTCTGCCCAGAACATCTTGGGTAGGCCTGATTGCATACGCATTGTTCTGGCTCTCTCTGTCAATGTCCGATTCATGCGTTTTGCTACACCGTTTTGTTGAGGTGTACCTGGCACGGTTCTTTCCATCCTAATCCCGTGCTCACAGAAGAACTTTTTAAATTGGGAGGTTTCATATTCTCCACCATTATCGGTTCTCGGCTTTTTGATTTGAAGACCTGTCTCATTTTCTACCATGGCTTTCCATTTTTTGAATGTGTTGAATACTTCAGATTTACGTCTCAAAAAATAAACCCATACCTTTCGAGAGTGATTATCTATGAAAGTCACGAAGTATTGTTTCCCGCCAATTGATGAGACAGTCGTTGGACCCTAAACATCAGAATGAACAAGCTCCAGCTTTTCTTTCTTTGGGGTTCTGCCACTTGTCTGAAAGCTGACTCTCTTTTGCTTTCCAAGTATATAGTCCTCGCACATGTCGATGTCAATCGACTGTAGATTCGGTAGCTTTCCTTTGGAGTGCATAATCTTCATTCCTTTCTCACTCATGTGACCAAGTCTTTGGTGCCACAAGTTTGGATTTTGGTTGCTTGCTGCAACTGCAATCGAACAACACCCTTTCGCTGTCATGTAAAGAGTGCCGCTTTTCTTTCCTCGTGCAACTGCCATTGCACCCTTTGAAATCTTCTAGTCATCTCCATGGAAGATTGTAGTATAGCCTTCACTGGCTAACTGGCCCACATAATTTAAGTTTTTTCTCAGGTCGGGAATATGCCTGACATCCTTCAGCTTCCACTCAGACCCGTTCAACTTAATTTTCACTGTTCCTTTACCAACAATATCACAAGGTTGGTCATCGCCAAGATATACCTTACCGAGGTTTCCAGACACGTACTCCCCAAAGAGTCTTTTCTGCGAAGTAGCGTGAAATGATGCTCCAGAGTCTAACACCCAAGACTCTTCCTTGCTCCCCAAAGAGCATATCAACACATCATCTTGTGTTGATGTTGATGCAACATTAGCTTCGATCTTCACAGTTTGGTTCTTCGGTGCACTCTTGCACTGATTTTTGTAGTGTCCGACCTTTCCGCAATTCCAACACTCAACAGTCTTTGAGTTTGAGGAATTGCTGGGATTTCTCGATCTGGATCTCCCATTCTTTGATCTTCCTCGGTGGTTTGATCTTCCACGATTGTTGTTTATGGTCGCCTCTCGACTCCGTCGATAAAGCAGAGGGGGTCGAAGTTTCGACTGACTCTCTCCACCGGATCTCTTCGTTTAGAACGAGCTACTCACAGCCGTGACCGTAGCATTCCAACTTTCTGGAAGGGAGGACAAAAGTAACAACGCCTGTACTTCATCGTCAAACTCAATCTTGACCGAACTCAACTGGGTTGTGATTGTACTGAGTTCATTGAGATGTTGGGCCACCGATGCCCCTTCGGTCATCCGCAAATTAAATAACCGCCTCATTAAATGAACTTTATTTGAGGCCGAAGGTTTCTCATACATATTTGAGAGTGCCTTCGTAAGACCCGTTGTGGTCTTCACCTTCGCTATGTTAAAAGCGACATTGCGAGATAACGTCAGCCGGATAACTCCTAGAGCTTGTCTGTCAAGGAGTTTCCACTCATCCTCCTTCATGGATTTTGGCTTATCTTCCTGGAGAGGCAAGAATAAATTTTTCTGATACAAATAGTCCTCTATTTGCATTTTCCAGAATCCGAAGTCCGCACCATCGAACTTTTCGAGTTTCATTTTCCCTTCGTCTGCCGCCATTGCTCCCACTTAAATCTGGTTGGCCCGGAATAAAAAAATTCCCGAGCTCTTGATACCTGTTGTTAGGAAAAACCACAACCAGATTTAATGAAATAACAAAAATAATGAACACAAAATTTACGTGGTTCACCCAAAATAGGCTACATCCACGGGCTGCTACAGATCTTTTAGTAAAGGGAGATAATTACACAGTGTTTACAAACACTCAACACTCACAACTTTCTTACACTAAGAAAATTGCTCACTCAATTTCCTTACAATATCTCTCACAGGAAGCTGCTAAAATTACTCTCAATTTTAGCCTCACTATAAATTGCTCTCGTGTATGTTGCTAGTGTATTTTTGATGGTGTCCCTTTGAACTGAATGAATCAACCTATTTATAGGCCTTCAAAGGAGACAATCTTCTGCAAAATCAGTTGAGCAACTTGTAATGAGAAATGATATACTTGCCAAGTTCATGTATGATCAATTTCTTTGGAAGGTCGGCAGAATTTAGTTGCAACAGAATTGTGCAACTTGCAACAAGTTGTAACAATTAAATGAGTGGTGGCCCCCACTTTTGTTAATTGATTTATTTGCCAACAGGAACAAAGCTTTTTTTGTTTGATTTCGAATCAAAGGTTCTATATGGCATCTATGAGGCAATTTCGATTGAAAAGCTAAACTTGGAACCTACTGCGTTTGGAGCAGGTTCTAAGTTTAGGTTTTCAGTCGAAATTGCCTCATAGATGCCATATAGAACCTTTGATTCGAAATCAAACAAAAAAAGCTTTGTACCAGGCCCTATCGCCTTCACCATTTCCATTCTTCCCTTAGGTAGTCCAAAGACACGGTATTTGTAGCAGTGTATTATTGTACTCGAATTACACAAGAATATAAAGCCTGGAAGTCGGTTCTGTATTCCTTTTTCCTTGTCTACACCATTTATTCCCTTGAACGAGAGTTGTTTTAGACTTGCCATAAAAGATAAGTACATGGACTTAGTGAAAAGCAAGTAAGTCTTTTCTCAACTCTGTCTTCTTATGGCTGGATATTTTCCTTAATATTTTCGTATATAGTTTGGTAATGTGAAACATAATGACTTATGTTCATTGCAGGTTACATAATTATCATCACTATTTTTGCAGCTCTTGGTGGTGTGCAGCTACTGTCATTAGCTTAATTGTTTCCTTGCTACTCATTGAATGCCGAAGAATTTTCTTATTTAAATTACTATATTTATATTAAGAAGCTGTCATTTTTGTCAAATTTAAATCAGTATATCGATATTTTTTGTTTTTACGATTTAACTATAATGACCATTTTGCCCTTAATCTGACACAATTTCAACAATACTTTTAGTTATATATATTGGCAAAATTAGAAAACAAGTGATTTTGAATTTACGTTCCAAATTATAATATTTTACCGGATTTCGTCTTGTAATTTAATATTTTTTGGAATATTGTCTCACCGTTAATTATGAGACGGAAATTGCGCATGTATCTGTTAAATTGCCACATGACTGTTTACGTGTCATGACGTACGTGGCAAATTTTAGAATGAACAACTATACATTATTCTAGAATTAGTCCTAAACTAATTGCAAGATTGAACCGTCATTTCCATTAAATTATGAATTTAATATTGGGACTAAATATATGCAAAGTGGAAAATTATGGGACGAAATTCAGCGCTTTGATATAGTTTGTGACAATATTCCGAAATATATCAAACTACGAGACGAAATTCGATAAAGTGATTTAAATGCATAACAATCATATGATGATAAAAAAAAAAAAAAAAAAACACCATAATATTAACGGTTAATTAGTTGATTTGTTTTTAATTTTAATTCTTGCAAAACACCACGCATAAAAGGAAGGCTTTCATGTTTTATGTTTTTGTATATTTTCTTATGAGATTAAACTAAGTAATATTTCTCATTAAGAACTCAATTAAAAACACTAACATAACCTTACCAAATAAATGAAAGAAAAATTCCAAACTATCTATTTTTCTCCAGCAAATAACTAATTTATCTTTCAATTATGTGTTCGGTTGAAAATTGCATCTTCTTTTTAATTAAATTATTTATGCCATCATGGATCGCTTAAATTCCGTGCCTTAAAATTCAAGATATATAAATCGTGAAAAAATTATTAAGAAAATTAATACTTATTCTATCATAGTTGAATTTATGTTTGGCACCATGTGAATCTATGATATTTTTATACTCCCTCTGTCCCATTATATTACTCCAGTAGCTACAGTATCCGGTCAAACTTTTCAATCTTTTAAGTGACTTATCATCTTAAATTATTAACATTTTTTGGGTATTAAACTTTTGAAATATTAATATACATAGTGTCATATGATATTATCAAATTATCACTTAAATATATTAATTAAATTATTTATTATAATTTTTTGAAATTTAGTCAAGTTGACTGGTCAATGATACCAAGGGATAAAGATTAATGGGACGGAGGGAGTATAATATATATATATATATATATATATATATATATATATATATATATATATATATATATATATATATATATATATATATATATATATATATATATATATATATATATTAATTTAAATGAGTAACATTTATTTTTAAGTTCGGCCTCCCAACCTTTCTATCGTGAATCCGCCCCTGCATTTAAGTATCTGATCATGAAATCAAAAAGTTTCTTCCATACACTACAAGAAAAACTGGTTTCAGCGACAATGGTTATTGGTTGCTAAAAGAGAGAAAATGGTCGCTAAAAGCTGCAGCGACCAAGACACAGTTGGTCGCTCATAGTGGCTACTAAAAGTCCTCAGCGACGAATTACTAAATTGGATGCTAAAAATATTTTTTCAGCGACCAAATATTATCGGTCTCTATTGATATCAGCATTAGTAACAATATTTTTTACTCGCTAATGTGAACGTTTATGGTCACTATAGCATTCTCTTGGTAGTTGTAGCTATACTGATAACAACCACAATTTATCTTTTAGAAACCAACAAAACATGGTCTCTAAAAAATAAAAACATTAGCAACAATCTTTTCCTTGCTAATGTGAGCTTTCATGGTCAATGTAGCATTGTCTGGGTAGCTAAAGCTAGACATATAACAACCATATGAATCTGATTGGTAAAAAATATTATTTTATCAACCTCATCATTTTGCATACAACAACCACGTGATTTTTTTTGCGAAAGAATGATCTTTTACCAACCATGCCATTTTGCATAGCAATCGTATGATTTTGGTTTGTAAAAAATGAATGTTCATGACCAGACGTAGTTATTGATTGCTAATAACGAAACATCATGAATAATATCATGAAAAATTAAAAAGAAAAAACATTAATGCTAGTTAAATCAAAAAAGATGTTTTACAATTGCAAAATAGTTGCGGCTAAGGAGTTATAACTAACTATTAATATTAATCATGGAAAATAGTCACACTAAGCGGTTTCTATGCGACATCCCTAATTCAGACACTAGAACAAATCTCTTAGGCCTTCGCCGGACGAGCATCATGTTGATGGCCCCCAATAGTTTATTCATGAGTCTTGATTTGGTGCTTATATTATACTCCATTGCTCAAGATGTGGGAATACAGTGGAGCTAACACCAATGGTATACTACAAATCAATAATGCATGTTGGATGAAGATGAAGATTGAAGGACAAGTAAAATAAAATTTAAAGGAAAGTTTTGATGATTTCCAAAACATCATAATCAGCTAAGTAAGGAATACTTAGTGAAATCCCTTAGAAGAATTTTGATCAACTCAAAGACAAACCAAACAAGTCAAAATTCAATTTGGTCCAAAAGACTAATGATCAGCTGCTGAAGGAAGAAATCAGTTTGGTGAAAATCAGCCGACTCAAATCAGATTAGTTCAAGTTTGAGATCAGCTTAGTGCATCATCAGACGAGAGATTTTGATCAGCCAAGTGAAGAAGATCAGGAAGACTCCTCAACGGTAATAAATGCACCTGGAGTAATAAATGCTGAAGAAGGAGGGTATTTATGGCAAATGATTGAAGAAATCCTCGTATCAGCTTAGTGTATTTAATGCTGCTGACAGAAAGTACAACAAATTGTACTGTAGCAGTCGCAGGGAGCCATTTGCAGATTTTAAGGACCAGTACTTGAGGAATTTGAATTTTGTCTCTCTTCAACGGACACTTTTCAGATCTAAGAGTATAAATAGTTCCTGAGTTTGAGAGAGAAGATATACAACACACAACTGAGATCATACATGCGAAGCAAAATCTTCTATGTTTCAAAAGCTCAAGAACAGCTCACTAATCCGCTGAAGTTATTTGTTGACTGAAGCAGAGTTGAAGTAAAAAGATAAATCAGTTTTTGAGTGATTCTGTTAAGAGAGTGTTATGAGGAGTTGTTATCCATCTTTGTGAAGTGATAAAACTCTGTAGAATAGGCTTTCTTTGTGATTTCCTATTGCGCACTTGTGGCCATTTCACTTGTTGTTTGGCGCAAGTATTATATACTGATTACTTTGTGTTTTCTAGTATAACCCAAGATCTAAGTGACTTGGAAGAGTGGACTAAAGGATTTAAATCCATATAACCACTATAAAAATAATTTGTGTTCATTTTGCATAAGTTTTCTTGCATTTCTTTAAAACTTGCATAAGCTTACATTTGAACAAACTGTTTAAAGATTTTAAAAGGAGTTTAAAACTGGGGATAAAATCTTTAAAATACTCAGCTTACTTGTGAAAAACACTTTAAAACTTCCGCTGCAAGTAACTTGATTAAAACTAATTTTACTGAAATCTGCTAAGTACTTATCTAAAAGTGGTCTACTCTGCTGCTCAAACTTTGTGTGCGAACAACTTAGTCATCTTACTGTTTACGATCAGTTTAGTCTGCTAACAGTCAAGTAAAAAGTTTTTAAGTCTAAAATTTTCAGAGGTCTATTTACCCCCACCCCCCACCCCCCCTCTAGACCTCAAATGACCACTTGGGACCAACAAGTGGTATTAGAGCAGGTGGTTCATTAGAATCAGTTGCCTGATCAACGAGCTTGATCCAAGTGTTTTTCAAAGGTTTTAAACTTTTTCAAAAGAGCAATAAAAGTGCTGTAACTTAAAACGCTATATTTAAAAACACGCTTTTATAAGTCGACCGAGGCGGTTCGCATTCCCACCAGTCATTAAATGCTTTTTGAATTTTGAATCAAGTAAATCTCGCCCCACGATTAAAGCTGACACTAAATGATCTAACGGTATGCGTAAATCACGGAAACCGAAATGCTTTCAACTCTATAAATTCAGATCTGATCAGCTCACTGATCTTTTACGCACCCACGAAAATCTCTAAGGCATTCAAGAATTTTCTTCAAAAATATTCTCGTTCTACTAACTCTTTTCAAATAAATCATCATGACTCAATCGCAAGAAGCTAAAGCTGAAGGTATGTATCTCGTCTATTATACATATCACAAGATTGACACGAACTTGATGAAGGCAATTCTGGAAAATTTCAAGGCTGCTTCATTGGTGAACTTCATAGAAGCCCACGAAGAATTGGTCTACAAGTACCAAGTTGTAGAGTTCTATGGAGCTAAGGATGTTGTTGACTTCAACAAACTGGAGATTAAGGCGAATGTTGGAGGAAAGGATGTGTGCATCACTCCTAACCTGTTGAATGAGAAGTTTGGTCTGTCTTTGAAGGGAAGAACAGACGTTTTAACCTTGGCCGAACCTAAAGAACAAGAGTTCTGGAGCATATGTGCTCAAGAAGGGGAGATTCTGTCTGGGAACATAAAAAAGAGACAGCTGAAGGATGAGTATCAGCGGATGGCTGATATGGTGGCTAAGATTGTGGAGAACTGCACTTTTTCTTTGGATAGTATTCTGATGAAAAGATTCCACACAATGATTGCGATTCACTATGGGTTTGAGGTAAACTGGGCTGTTGTTGTATGGTACATTCTGGCGAATCATCATAAGAAAGGAAATACACATCACAGAATCCTCTTAAGCCACATGTTCACTGTTCTTGGCTGTGATCTAACAAATGGGAATCCTGTTCATAATTGAAAGGCTATGGTATATTATCAGGCTGTGAAAGGAAATACAAAGAGAAAGACTGTTGAAGAGTCACCTACTGAGCCAAAGAAGAAGGCTCCCAGCAAAAAGAGGAAGGTATCTGTTCAAACAGCTAAGCCAGCTGTTGAAGCCAGAACAAATAAGGATATTGTCGCTGATACTATCATTGATCAGACAACAAAGGAGATAGAAAATATGTCTCCTGGTTCACCTTCTAGAACCATATCTGAAGAGAAACCGACTGAAATTATTGCAAAAAGAACGCGAAGTCAGTTAAAGGATACTGCGGCATCCAAGCCTGTTCAGGAGAAGGTAGCTCCCAAAAAGACTGCCAAGAGAAAAATGGTTTTTGAACCATCACCTACTAAGTCGCCTGATTTAGTTAAGGAAGGCCTTCAATCAGCTGAGAGGCCTGTTGAAGTTGAAAAAGAGACTGCTGCTAAGGAGTCAGCTGCTGCAACAACTACTCAACAGCCAACTTCAACAGCTGAGGTTGCTAAACCTCAAGATGATCCTGATGTGCAGATCATCGAACCAAAAGCAGCTGTTCCAATTTCAGTTGCTGCACCAGAACCAACTGCTACTGCACCTGCTGCAAAGCCGAAAAGAAAAAGAATAATCAAAGTTAAAATCTCTGCTACTGAGAAAAGAAGAAGAGAGGAAGAACTGGCAGCAAAGAAAGCTCAGGAAGATTTTGACAAAGCAGTGGAACTGAGCAAGTTGGAGGCTGAAAAAGAAGCCAAAAAGAAGAGGCTGAGCTGAAAGCTTTAGAAGACGCTGACTTTGAAAAAGCCTTGGAACTGAGCAAACAAGATGCTCATGGACCAAGAAGAGCTGGAGGAATCAAAATCGGGGAGTCTATAAATGCAAGACAAATCCTCCCCCAGGCCAAAGGGTAGAAAAATGTCCCTTCGTTGTTAAGTGGGCATTGGATATAGTAAATCAGCACCCTGAAGCCTTTGCAAGGTTTGAAGCCACCCTTGCAGATTTTGACAAAAAGCTCCAACAGGCCACTCTGTTCGTTCAGGAGAAGATCAGATACAATCAGTGGAGGAACTACAGAGTGAACAAGTCTGTTGTTGAAATCAAAGCTTGGAAGGAATTTGAAGATGAAGAAAAATGGGTATTATCCTTCTTTCAAACTTCTTCCATTACAAAGGCTTTGGACCCTGATCATGTGAGGAACGTTTTCCATGATTATGCAAGAGGTATAGTGGCCAGAGAAGCCAAAAAGATCAAGGATACACTGCCTCCAAAGAGGAAAAGGAGTGAAGATCCTATCAGAAGAGCAGTGTTAATAGCTATTTATCAGGCCTTGGAGAAATGGTCTGAAAGGTCTCAAGGGATCGCCAAGTGACCTTCCATCTCTGCCAAGTGTTCAACAGATTACTTTTGGCCCTGAAATCATCTCATATCAGGAGAAAGTAATTAAGGCACCTGCCCAAGGATCCCTGCCTTCAATTACAACGGTTATCCAACAGACTACATCAATATCAGAAGATGGAACTCCTGTAACAATTAAGGTAGAAGAACAGGCTGCTGTTCAACAAAAAGCTACCTAGATTGATGATGAAGATGATTTTAAAGAAGCTGGAGCTATTGTTGTACATGAAGCTGTTCAAGAGACTGCTGAACCTGAACAGAAAGAGGACGAAGAAGAGGTTCTAGCAGATGTCCCAGTCCACCAAACATAACCATCAGCTTCCACTTCCATCCCAACAGCAGACAAGCATTCATTCTTGATGGAATCTATTAAACTGCAGCTAGATCAATCCTTGGAAGAAAGGAACAAACAGCTGATGAAGGAGATACAAGAAGAAAACAGAAGACTGCAGGAGGAAAACAGAAATTTAATCAAGGATGCAATTGACAACTTTCCTCTGCCGCCTAATAATTCTCTTCAAATAGTTCAAAGTCTGATCAGCATAAACAAGAACGTTGAAGATGTGAAGTCTGATGTAAATCATCTTCACACAGTCCTTAAAAGACATGAAGTGAAGGAGACATTGCTGATGTCTTAGGCCTGATTACGAAGCTTGTTGATGCTGAAATAGAGAAAAGTCTTAGGTTTGTACGCCACTTAGATGAAACTGCCACAAAAGTTCATGATGAAGTGGTCACATTACAACTCAACATGGACTATCTTAATGATCAGACTGCCACACTCATACCTACTCTGAATTATCATACATCTCAACTTACGACAATGGATGACAACATCAGAAGAATCTGCACTGCTATCAACATACCAGCTGCTGAACTCAACCCTGCTGATGATGACAAAAAGGGGGAAGAGAAGTCAGTACCTGAAAAAAGAGAAATCAGCTCCAGCAACTGAACCTCTTCAAGTACCTGAGAAATCAAATGACTATGCTAATAAGGAGAAACCTGCTGAAAAGGAAACATAGCCTGTACCTGAACAAGCTAAAGAAGCTGAAGAGAAAGCTGATGATAAGAAGGAACCTGAAGCTGCTGAGGAAAAGGTAGCTGATGCTAAGGAAGCAGATGTTAAGGAGACTGCTGATGAAGAAGTTGCTGATGAGAATGAAGAATAATCCAAGGAACTAGTAAAGTCTGATAAAGAACTTGCTACAACCAAGGATACACCTGAGGAGCAACTGGATCCATTTGTTAAGTACAAAAACTTGGAACGCATCAAAAGAAGGATTGCAGAGGCAGAAGAAGCTGAACGCAAACAAAAGATGGAAGCTGCTCAGAAGAACCTTCTAACTGATGTTACCAATGAAGAAGATGATGAAATTGATGATGAAGATGAAGAAGAATATGTTGAAATTGAAGAAGAAGTGACTGATGATGAATCAGATCACTAGTGCTTAAGTTTTCTTGTATCAGTTTACTTTCTTTGTAATTTTCTTCTTTTAAAAACTTGTAACTTGTACTCAAATTCAATCAATCAATGGAAGTTCAAGTTTTTATTCCAACAAATTATTTCTATCTCAGAAATCTTTGAGGATTAAAACTTTAGTTTAGGTACAGGTACTTAGCTGAAGTTTTGTCATCATCAAAAAGGGAGAAATTGTTGGATGAATATGAAGATCAGAAGACAAGGAAGTTAGAAGTTAAAGGGAGGTTTTGATGATTTCCAAAACATCTTAACCAGCTAAGTTGGGAAAGCTTAGTAAAATCCCTTATAAGAATTTTGATCAAAGTCAAAGTCAATTTAGTCAAGTCAAAATTCAGAATGGTCCAGAAGATTACTGATCTGCTGCTGAAGGAAGAAATCAGTTTGGTGAAAATCAGCCGACTCAAATCAGATTTGTTCAAGTTTGGGATCAGCTCAGTTCATCATCAGACGAGTGATTCTTATCAGTCAAGTGAAGATGATCAGGAAGTCTCTCCAACGGTAATAAATGCACTTGGAGTAATAAATGCTGAAGACTGAGGGTATTTATGGCAAATGATTGAAGAAAAACCTCGTATCAGCTTGGTGCATTTAATGTTGCTGACAAAAAGTACTGTTGACAGTACTGCCGCAGTATAGAGAGCCGTTCACAGAAATTAAGGACCAGTGCTCGAGGAATTTGAATCTTGTCTTTCTTCAACGGACATTTTTCAAACCTGGAGTATAAATAGTTCGCGAGCTTGAGAGAGAAGACAACAACACAACTCTGAGAAAATTTCCGAAGCAAAATCTCTCTAAGTCTCAAGAACAGCTCACTCACCTGGTGAAGTCATTTGTTGGCAGAACCAAGTTGAAGTTCAAGATTAATCATTTTTCTGAGTGAAAACTGTAACTAGAGTGTTGTGAGAAGTGTAGATCCATCTAAGTGAGTGATCTAACTTCAGAGTATAGGTCTTCTTTGTGATTTCCTATTGTGAGCTTACGGCCTTCTCATTTGTTGTTTTGGCGTAAGTAGAGTATATTGTAATCTGTGTGATTATGGTAGAACCCAAGATCTAAGTGACTTGGAAGAGTGGACTAAAGGATTTTTATCCATATAACCACTATAAAAATTCTTTGTGTTTTACTTGCATTATTTTCTTGCATATTTTCAAAGTTTGCATAAAACACTTGAGAAAACTGTTAAAAGATTTTAAAAAGGAGTTTGTTAAAACTGGGAATAAAATCTTTAAAAGACTAAGTCTACTTGCGAAAAACACATTTAAATATCCGCTGCAAGTATTCTGTTTTTAAAACTATGTTTTGCTGAAATCAGCTAAGTAACTATAAGAAGAGTGGTCAACTCTGCTCTTCCAGATTTGTTCACAAACAGCTCAGTCAGCTTACTATTCTATATCAGCTTAGTCTGCTGACAGACGACTTGAAAGTTTTTAAAGTCTAAAAATTTTCAAAGGTCTATTCACTCTCCCCCCTCTAGACCTCATCTGACCAATTGGGATCAACAATGGTCTGCCGAGATAACACTTGAATTTGCGCTTCTTTGCCCCGAATCTTCGATTTTACAGGATGCTACAATTTAGGATCGTAGTTTCATCAATTTCGCCCTTGCCTTCAGCTGTGACAACATTCTTTCGATATTCTAGCGGTTTTCTCACGTCGATCAAGTAGTTCTAGAACACGGTTGTAGCATCACCAAATATGAAGTCTATGATACTGATTTGTAACAGATTATGGAGAACTATTTTCGTCCTTAGGCCCATAAGTTATCTTCGTACTCTTCCATTCGACAATTAAATGCGGTAAACTTGTCAGAGAACATATGTTATAATGCCATTTTTGCCTTTCTCCCATAGTAAAATCTCGTAAATCAACACAAAGTTATAATTCTAGTGAAATTCTTGATTAACTTTGAAATTTCGTTTTTATTTTTTAACTTGAAATTTCTTCAATGTTCTCTTTAATGTAATACTAAACACGACGATAAGTTTCATGTAAATACTTATGGCCCCAAAAGAAATTTGCATCTAAATATATAATCATAATAGATCTTCAACATATGTCAATAAATGAGTAAACATATCATGCTTAAAATCTAATATAGAGAATAGAGAAAATGAACTTGTATGAAAAATATCTAGAATAAATATTAAGCTTGAATTCTAATGTAGAGAATACAAAAAATGAACATGTATGACAAATATTTAGAAGAAATATAGTATAATGAGACGTTTATTTGTGTTTATTAGGAGGACACAACTAGGCTGACAGCCATTACATGTCATAGAATTTTACAGTCACTTATTTCATTTCTAAAGCAATTTTTCGTAAAACATGAACTCTAGAAAAAAATACTTAACTACCATGTAAAAACAAGACCGATTAATAAAATATACAACAAAAAGTTTTTCAATTTCATTCAACGCTATTTTTCTACGGCTCCCTGCCAAATGAAGTAGGAAAAGATAATAAAATCCACCCATAGAAAATTGATTTTCTTCAAGAGGTATTGTATATTATATATTAATTATATGCTATTAAATTCTTGTAATTTATATTATATATTGATTATATGCTATTAAATTAATGTATTTTTTAATTATAATAAAATTCTTGAATTTTTTCACACGTAAAGGCATTTTAAATTCAAAGATTTCTGACTACTAAATTTGACCGTCGACTTATTCTGATAACCATTTTAACTCAAAATTTATGAGACAACGTTGTTTAGATATTTAAGATTATTATTTTCAGATATTTTTAATTGTAATTTTTTGGATGTTTTATATTCAATATTGTTGAGTGTTGAATTATGGTTGAAAAGTAATGGATTATTTTTAAGTGGTTTAATATGACTAAATTTTGATTTACATAAGATAACAAATAATTATAATGATTGCCTACAATTGTTGTACACAAAGTCATTCAATTTATAGCATTAATTCGAGAAACCCATTTGATATATGGGTTCACAAAAGTAAATACTCCATCAGTTCCATTATTTTTATTCCATTAGCTACAGTACCCTGTTAAACTTTCAATATTTTAAGTGACTTATCATGTTAAATTATTCACATTTCTTGTGTATTAAACCTTTCAAATATTAATATATCTTTATTACTTAAATTATTTATTATAATTTTTATATATTTAGTCAAGTTGATTTGTCAACTGTACCAATGGATAAATAATAATTTGAAGGAGGTAGAACAAAATAAGATAAAAATTAGGGGCTTCCTTTGTCATTTTTAGAAATTGAGTGATGCTTTAATTGGTTAAAGAACATGTTAAGAAAGTAGCAGGTGACACAATTAAGTTATATTTGGGATACGCACCATCAAATTTGTCTTTTTTTATTCACACACTGAAAAACTTCTCTGTTTGTTTTTCCTCTAATTTTTTTTTTTGGTTTTTCTAATCTTGAAGCAAGAACATGGAATCGTAAGTCTCTTTTTATATTTGAACCAATTTAGTTTTACTTATGGTAATTTTAAAGTCTAATATATTCCAATTCTATGAAATGTAATTTTTAGTTAAATTTAAACTCGTTCCGATTTTGAGTCTTTGAAGAAGAGATAAGGGTTGGGTTATTACTAGTTGTCGGGTATTGAATACTATTTTGAAGTTTGTCCTAATTTCGCAAATTGTTTTGAAATAGAGTTTTTGTTTGTGCTCTAATCTATCAGACTTTTGTATTCAAAATTTCCTTCAAGTTTATATTCCAATTATTTGTACCATCCAATTTTGAGCAAACACCAATGCTCATAAATTCAGCCAGAAGAGTTTTGTAGAGTTACATTGTTTTCTAGTAACTATATATGAAATAAAAATTCATGTTTTTATTTTAATTGAAATTTAAGTTGGACATTTAGGGAAAAGTTTTATGTGGGTTGAATTTCTTTTCTTTTTAGGAAAGCAGTCAGCCATAACATTGTTAGTTTTGATCCTCTTTTGTTTATAGTCACGGTTCTGGTTTTGCTTAAGTTTCTATCACTTATTTCAGTTGGGAGAGGGCAATATGGAAGGATTAATCACAATCCTTATGGTTTTGCTTAACTTATGTCTCCGGTTAATATTTAGCATCTCATGAATATGTGTTGACAATAAAATGATCTTTTAGTTCATTAAATATGGCTGAGTCGAATTTCTAACGGTTAAAAGGACAAATGTATGGTAATAATTTATTTAGATTTCTACACGCGTCTTTCCTCCTTATGGACATGTGTTGATATATCCATGCTGTCGGGTATAAAGAATATTGGTATTTTTTTCATTTATGCCTCTAGTGAATATTTAGCATAATGTGAATCTGTTTTCACTATTAAATGATCTTCTAGTTCGTTAAATATGTTTGAGTCACCTTTTTAACGATAAAAATGATATATGTAAGGAAACATTTGTCTAGATTTCATTAAACGACTTCTTTCCTTATGGACATGTTTAGATATATCCACGTTGTTTGTGTTTTTCACCTAAAACTAATTAATTTATCTAGTTGGCATGTTACTAGTATGTATACTAAACCTATTGTTTTTATTTCTTGTAGATTGGCTGAAACTATTCATTCAGACACAAGAGTTTCCAACACGCAGCCGGATGAGCAAATAACATGGCTCGAGCTTCCAAATGATGTGTGGGCACTGATATTATCTCATTTACCGTTAAGAGATAATATTCGTGCTTCATATGTATGCAAAACATGGCTAGCTGCTGCAATCTCCGGCCGAGTTGTAGTGCATTTGGATTGAACCGCCTGAAGATCTTTCTGATTTTTATTGCATGGCGTAATTATAATGGTAAACTCTTTTTTTTAAGTAAATGTCTATGATATATAGTTTATTCCTTGCTATTTTAATGTTCACTATGATCTATACTAAACTCTCGTGTAGCTGTTGTTGCAGTACTACTGTTTTCTATTCTCCTTTTTACTTTTTATTTTCATGTGTAATACAGACTTCAGAACCAATTTTCATTATGGAATGAGGTATTTGAAGTTAAATACTTCAATTCAAAAATAAAAAAGTTTAATGACAAGTAACTTTTATTAATAAATCATCTAATTATATACAATATTTTGGATCATTAAATGTAATTCACTTAAAATTTGAGGATCATTTTTTTTTATAAAACTGCGATCTCGTAAGTCACCTGATTGCCTTATCAGAAGATGTGTCTAATAGAAAAATGGGGAAAATACAAGATACTTCATTGTATTATGTTAAACCTGCAAGAAACTATCATGTGAAATTTTTAAAGCGCCAAACTTCTTTGTACTTTCAATACTCTGCAAGAAACACCCAAACTTCCTTGAATCGACATATTTCAAGAAATAATTGTAAAAATATTTCACGTGAAGTTGTAGGTACCTACTTGAAGTATTTTAAAATTGGTTTCTTGAAACATGTCGATAAAAAATGATCAATTTTTAACAAAATGGGTATTTTTTGCAGGGTTTTTAAAGTACAAGAAAGTTTAGAGCGGTATAAAATTAACATGGTAATTTCTTGCTGGTTTAACATAACACTGGGGAGTATTTTACATTTAACCTTAGAAAGACTCTGATAATCTTCAATTACCCCAAAAAGCTTTCAAGAGCTGATGAAAATATTAATTATGTGTTTTAAATAAAATAACATATTTTACAATATGCATTTGTTTGGTAATAACATTTAAAATTTGTTGTTAATTAATATGTGAAAGTAAATAATGAAAACAATGTTTGTAACCACTATATTTTATTTACGATATAAGGGACTGGACTCCACTAAATTTACAAATGAAAAATTAAGAATTGAATATTCTTACTAAACTTCAATTCTGACTTTGGTTGAAAATCAAATCATACTACTCGATACTGGATTTGAGCTCGTTTGACCAAGCTCATTTGAGCTTAGTTCGTCACATTAATCAAACAAGCTGCCACATCATTTTTTGTTTACTAAATTTTGGAGCACGACTCGATAAACTGAAAATTGACATAATACATGTAAAAATATCAAGCTACTCGATATTCGGCTTGAATTTATTCGATAAAATCTTGTTTTAGCCCTGTGCGTTAAACAATCAAACAAAGCTCAAACACAAAATTTCAAGCTCGAAAAAATTCAAATCAAACTTAAACAGTGTGTCGCTCGATACTACTCAACTCTTTCATCCCGAATTCTTACTTGGAGTATTCATATAAAATGATTAAAGAATTAATGAAATATAGTAGAATTATACCCTACAAAAATGTATAAACGTGATGTACTCGAATTATGTGTACTCTTAAATACATGAGGGAATCAATTATTGAGTAGTTTTATCTTTAAACTCCTCCTTGTTCACATGCTTTGCTGTCATTTTGCAGTACTTGTTAAACTCTAAGTCCGGTTCATAAAGTCATTAAACTTAACAAAAAGTAACCAATTAGCTCTAACCACAATTAGTCCCTCCGTTTCCAATTTATGTAGGAAAAATATGAAGTTAATGGAGTAACTTGGACATATTTTAAGAGGGATTCACTTTGAGAAAATAGTTGGGGCTTTACGGAATTATATTCTACTCCGTGAATAGATTAAAACGGAATATGATATGTCCAAATCGGAGTATGAGTGAATAAGAAATTCAAGCTCAAAGTTCACATATGTAATGGAAACAAATGAAAAGAAATGAACTTATCCCACATTGGAAATGTGATAAGAACTTGAGTTTATATATGATTTCTAAATCATAAGTGATGTACCAAGTCTTCGTCATACGACACGTCACCTTTGACCATAGACCATAAAATAAAATCAAATAAAACCATCGATGCTCGAGCTCACTTGGAGTGTCTCGACTCTCCATCTCGAAGCACGCTTAGAACTCACAACGAGCATATCGACTCTCAGTCTCACCTCCAATTAGTCGCCATGTCGAACTCATCATTGGGATCGACATGGTTGTTGATACCCGTTTGTTAATCTTAAACAGCTTACGGTCAAGTCCGACCACTTTTAAGGATCCATATCCGAAAATAAACGTCCAATCAAGATTCGACCCGGTGTGTAACGGCCCGACTACGCGGGTCCGTCGGATAACGGTTGAAAAGTTATTATTATTTTGAAAAAGAGTTAAAATATCGAAACCTTTTAAAAGAAACGATAAATTAAAATCGGGAATTAAATGTTTTAAGCGGAAGCGGTTTAAAACGAAATAAGAGCAATTTTGATTACTAAGCTTAAAGCGAAAGTAATTAAAATAAATTTCAACCGATGACATGCCATGGTGAAACAACTTGTGGGACCCAATAGAAATACAAGAAGACTAAGATTAATTTTTTATGAAATTTTAAAATCATTTTTTTTATAGACATTCACATTTTACAAAATTAGCTAAATTACCAAAATATTTAGCAAGATATAATAAAAATCAACTTAGACATTATAGGAGATTTAAATTATGAGTTCAAACGAGAATCTTAAAATCAAATAAGAATTTAGACAAAAGTTCAACTACTTTCTGGAACTAGGGTGGGACAGCAACCGTGATGACCTAACCGCAACATGAACTATCGTTTACCCCAAATACCTGTAGCTGAAAAGATTGAAACACGGAATGCATAAGTTGATCGTCCAACTTAGTGAGGCTATAGTGCACATGTGCGTGGATGCAACATAATATACATGAGCATATACAACAGTATAGTAATGAACATATGCTATAACAATTTCAGCACGTTAAACAAGTAACCAACATTTGTTGATGCCGTCCTTCTCTTACCCTCAAATCCACAGTCAGGAAAACCACCACCGAACACTCCAAGTAAGGTGCGACCTTAAATAACAATGCGCATTGACGTCAAATGCCAGGAGTTTGACATTCACTCCCCAAGTGTAACCTCCACACTTGGTTCGTGAAGCGGGTCTACGGTGGATCGAGGTAACCCTCCGGCCCTTACCTTCCGGGTTAACCACGATTCCGCACACCAAAATAGGGGCCCACACAGTAACAGTAAACAGTACAGTACAATACAGTAACAGTAACATTTCAGTAATAGGAAATCGGTGAACAACTCAATAACAGTTCAACATGCAATATCAATGACTCATAAGCAAATAGACATAAACAATACTTCAACATGTAACTTGTCCTAGCAGCCGAGTTCTTCATGTTATCATACATTACATGCTTGTTCGTTTAGTAACTAAGTTACAGTTATGACTCGACCTACTAGCACATTTAGACTTACACACAAGTAACACATAGCACTCACCTGAAGAGCTTATTACACCGACCAAAATTCCACTATGAAGTGTATCCGAAACCTGAGCAAATACGTATACGACTAATAAATTATCTTATAATCTTACTTAAATATAATTAAAGAAAATCCTATCACAAGGATTTCCTAAATTAAAATCTTAGACAAGAACTTAAAACTTTCGAAAGTGTATTCATATTTTTTTCAACTTTAAGATTTGAGAAAATCCAAAATATTTAACAAGCTAATAATTAAACACCCTTTTCTTTTGAAAACATTCAAAGTATACCCCTAAAGTTTCCAAAACATTAAAACAGTACTTTCTTGCAAAAATAATTCAAGACCCAATATCACAAGACCGTTTAAAAATATTTAAGCAAAGATTCACTATAAAACCTGAATTAATCACAAGTTTTAATAACTTTTCACAAACTAACAATGAGAAACAAAAGTTCTTTCGTTAAAAATTTTCTTAGGAAATTTTTCAAATTTTCAATCTTAAAACACAAGTTATCAAAGCACTACTTCAAATCAATTAATCAAAAGTTTATAAAAGTAACGATGTAAAAATAGCGACCAAACAGCACCTTTACTCCCTTATTTTCAGATTTACAAAAATAGCCCCAAATGTTTCAAAAACTCCCATTTTTGCAAAATATCGAAACAAACTTTAAAACAAATGCTTTTCTAGTAAACTTAACCAAATATCAAACAAAAATAGATTGTTCAATCCATTAGACTCTCAAATTTTCACATCCCTAACCCTTGAACTTTTAAAATCTTTCAAAAATACCCTCCAAAGTTTTAAAAATTATAAACAATAACTTTCTTACAAAAATAAATCAAGATCCAAATATCTAATAATATTTATTTAAACCGAGCAAAACTACACTATCTTTATAGCTAAAATCGAGTTAATCGAGATACATGCATAACATAGTACGAACTCAAACTCATGCTCAAACTAAATTCTAAAGCCAAAAATTAACCACAATGTAAATAAATAATACACAATAACATTTAGGCTCAAGGAACTATCTAACGAACTCAAATCGAGAAATGAAGACCGAAAATGGAATACCCATTCCGAGACGAAGTCGCTGACCGGAGCAGGCACCGTTGACCGGCTGTTGACCACCGTTGACCGGCCGTTGACCGACACCGAAAAATGAGCTGAACCCACCATTCCGCTCTCCTCTAAGCCTAGAACACCGTGGTGAAGCTCGATTGTCGAAGAAATGACCGGAAAAGGGACATGCAAGGAAACCCACTTAAAACCGCCACTTTCTCCTCTAATTTCCGCTGGAAAACATCTTCTATTCCTTCAATTACCACCACCATTGTGTTCCTCTCGTCGAGTAGATCAATTTTGACTACTCATTTACTTGATTTGGTTAAGAAATGAAGAAGTTATGTGCATAATAAGAAAGGGAATTTTTGTGTGTGCGAAAAACTCTTTAGTGTGTGTGTTGGGTGGGGAAGATGAAGAATGAGAGAGTGGAGCTGAAAATTCAAGTATTTAATGTGTGTTTTGCAATTCACACTCTCAAATTTCGAAAATTTCCTTTTTAGTCCTCAAAGTCTTGGGACAATCAAGAAGTCCCCCTTTTTATTTTATTCTTGCATTTAAATCATCAAATTAACACAAGAGTGAGTATTTATAATTCATAATTTGCACAACAATAATAGTTCGAATGAATATTAATTTAAAGCACTTCAAATTTAAAAAATATACTCACTCGTTTAATTTTTTATCGACATAGATATGAATTTTAATTTCAATTATTAAATCCACATAGTTAAAATTATCAATTTCAAGTAAATTAAATTTAAAGGAAAGAAATTCGAGGTTTTACAATCTTCCCTCCCTAAAAGAATTTGGTCCCCAAATTCGCACTTGAGTTTTGAGAAGTTCGAGTGATGATGTCGTATCTCTTATTGTATTTCTCTAGTAGTTTATTGTATACTTTGACCACATCGTGAGGCTTTTAACGGTGGAGTTCACTGGTTTCTTGATTTGGATGAGTATGCGAACAAATCTTTTCTCTAACTCTAGATGTTTCTGGAGCCTGATGATATGTAGTCGCGAGCATGAGGAAAAATTCTTCTGGAACTTCATACGTGGAATTTTACGCGATAAATCAAAGTTCGACGAATAATCAAACCCACATGCCATAGTTAGATTCTCCCAAAAAGGAAAACTTTCACGTTATAACACAAAAATTCGATTTTTGCCAATGAAATTCAAAAGATAGCGGAAGACATCTGAATTGATATTCTCAGCAGGAATCAGAAATGACAGTCCAATGAAGTGTCTTGATAAAGATTGTAAAAGATGACCGAGTCAATTTATGTAGATAATAAGGTCAAACTGAATAACGGTAATGATGGGGGCTATTTCGCACCCTACATACTGTACTATCGACTAAAGACATTGAGATCAGTTCGACCAAATCAGGCTGTTCAAGATCATCTCATCGACCAGACCGAATACAGCTCTCTTCGATCAGAAGACAATATTCCGGACCCATGAAGGACATTTGGGCCGAGTCCTATTAGGACTATGTTTCCTTGTAACGCTAGGTTTAACTTTGTATAAATACCTAGTTAATCATTGTATTAGACAACTACGAAATCCCTCAACTTCAAGAATACATGAATATACTCTGCTTACTGCAGCACAACTGAATAAGATTCAATATTATTCATAGCTTTTGATCTCCATATCGGTGTGTTCTTAGCTTTGTTTGTGGTTTTACTTCTTGTTCTTGATTATTGCTTTTCTTTGTAATCGATCCATCCGGAATAAAGTAACAGAGCCCTACTAAATATATATACAAATATCGTAAACCCCCCCGATATTACAAATTCACTGATATTCAATTAACCAGACGAAATCCAGTTAAATCAGTTGGCGCCCACCGAGGGGCTAGGTTAATTATTCGATTGACACATGGCTCGCCCAAGGAAAAGCGCTCGTGTCGGAGCGAGAAGCAATACAACCACCGGCCATAACACATCGGAAGACATACAGGACAACAACAATAATAACGTTCCCAATACCGACGAGAATGTCCAAGATACACACCCCCGACAGCAGGGACCCCAAGGAGGCCTTCCCGGTGCCATACGGGAAGAACCAGAGGGCCCCGAAGTCCCCGTTCCTCTCCCGGGCGCTCAGGAGAAATTGCGACAAATAGCAATGCTTTTCAAATCACTCTCTCCAGAAGAATTACTAGTACTAGATCGAATTCCTCGAAACATTTGTTGGAATATGCCTTGATTGTCAATACAACAGAGTGCGGAAATTAAAATTTTTCAAGGCACACCCACAGATCCCATAATAAAATCTCCAAGTTATATATACGAAAGACATAAAACAAAGCACAGAAATAATCTAATAAAGGGGGTTTTCGATTTTTACCTCACCACAGGCAAGGTGGTGGAAACCTCCAACTCTGATTCTGAACTCTGATTAAGGTTCTGGTTCACTGGAGTGATCCAAGCGTCTCACCTCCAGAGAAAAGTCCACACCAACTGGATTATGATGACACCTCTTAGTCTTAGGCTCAGAACTAGATCTAAGAGGCTTGTTGATGAAGGATTGTGCAGATCTATTTGACAGATCAAAATTCTGCACAAAAGGAATAAGGGAGAAGATATGCGGCGGCGGCACTAGGGCTTTCACGGCGGCGGTGCGGCGGTGTTACGGCAGCACACGGCGGCGGCGCTAGGGCTTGGGCGGCGCAGGGTGGGGCGGATTTCCTAGGGCAAGAGAAGACTAAGGTTTTTGCTTAGGTGTGTGTTCTCTGAGTTCTGTCAGAACTCTATTTATAAGCACTCCTCAAGTCCTAGGGTTACAAGATTCCTAATGGGCTTAGGAGTCTATCTCTTGCAAGCCCACCTTAATTTAATTAATTACTTAATTAAATATTCAGCCCATATTAATTAATTACTTAATTAATATTTAGTTTAATTAATCAATTGTCATTTAAATCAATTAAATCAATTAATTAATTTATCTCCCACTTGAATTAACACTTTAATTCACTTAATTGATTTAATTACTTTTAAATCAATTAATTCCTTTTATATTCCTACAGAACAGTCACCGTCCAATTGTATTGTGTGTGACCCTCTGGGTTCACCATCAATTGGCAGCAGGCTCACGAAACCTCGTGATTTAATTTATGAACAATAAATTGCTCCGATCAATTAAACTACCTTTAATTGACCACTCCTAGAATCAGTTCCTCTACTAACTCAGGAGTACCCACACTTCATGGTCGATGTCTAGCCACAAGCCCATGAAGCCCAACATCAGGTGAATTGATATTTAGTGAACCTCACCTCATATAATTACCATGTACATACGGTCCTTCTGTCGACCAATTTCCCGATCAAGACTTAGGGTGTGTGAATTGATCGGCACCTCTAAATTTGTCTCGATAACTATACTTTCTAATTCAGGATAATGTTCCAGTGTGACTGCCTAATTTGGAAACCCCTTTCCAAATCCGTCACCGACTACGGCCGTAGATTCATTGGAAACATTATCTAAGAATCGTATAGGAAATATTCTCATCCATTACGATGAGTCAACAGATTCCATCTTGGTACTAACCACTCGCGTACATGTCCATACGCACCCAACCTAGGCATTTTTATGACCAAGCTAAGTGGCCTATACCTAGATCTAAGTATGCACTTTCATGCACCGAATTCGCCCTAGCACCTCAAGTCATAGGACTAAATCGTACACTATTATAATCCTTTGAGAAACATCCCATCACCGATATGCGTCATGCGCTTCCACAATGGGTTTCTCTGTTCGGGTCGTTCGATGCATTCGATCCTCCATCGAATCACCTAGTCATATGCACTGGCCTCAAATGCCTTGTTCATGAAACTACAACAAATTCACTTCGTGTGAATCATGCATAATCGTACAAGTCTTGACGATTCACTCGATACCCCGTCTCGATATGAATCTATGACTTGGAACATTTTCGAGATCACGACCTTTGAGACTGTTTCATGATAAGTGCACTCAGTACTGAAGTGTATAGTCCCATAGTCATGAGTGATCTCAGGGTTTCAACCAATCGCTTAAATGTATTAGCGAGAGATGAAGTTTGGCCATTGTTTATCCTTATACATATATAAATAAACATGCGTATTATTATAAAATCAAAGATTGTTATATACAAGATAGATCTATTACAAGCTTATTGAACTGGCTTGCAGGGCACTATCCTATCAATCTCCCACTTGCCCTAAAGCCATTCACAAACGTTTCTTAGACCCATCTTATCTAGATGTCCCTCGAACACCTTTTGCGAAAGTGGCTTAGTTAGTGGGTCAGCTATGTTGTCTTCCGATTTGACATACTCCATGTGCATGTCACCTCTACCCATGATCTCTCTGATCACGTGGTATTTCCTCTGTACGTGTTTGGATTGATGGTGTGATCTCGGCTCCTTCGCTTGAGCTATCGCCCCGTTGTTGTCACAGAAGACGACTACAGGTTCAGCAATGCTAGGAACAACATCCAATTCCTGGACGAAGTTTCTCATCCATACACTTTCCTTTGCTGCATCTGATGCTGCGATATATTCTGCTTCTGTGGTTGAGTCGGCAGTGGTAGACTGTTTACAGCTTTTCCAACTGACCGCTCCTCCATTGAGGCGGAATATGTATCCAGAGTTGGATTTGAAGTCATCCACGTCAGACTGGAAACTTGCATCAGTGAATCCTTCAAGTTTCAGTTCTCCACTACCACCGTAGACCAAAAACATATCCTTAGTCCTTCGCAGGTACTTTAGGATTGCTTTTACGGCAGTCCAGTGCTTCTCGCCTGGATTTGACTGATAGCGGCTCGTTACACTTAGAGCGTGTGCTACGTCTGGTCGAGTACACAACATTGCATACATTATACTCCCTATAGCAGAGGCATAAGGTATGGTAGACATTCTCGTCTTTTCTTCGTCGGTTGTAGGGCACATAGACTTAGAAAGAGAGATACCATGTCTCATTGGAACAAATCCTTTCTTAGATTCTTCCATACTAAATCTCTTCAAGATCGTGTTGATGTACTGAGATTGGGAGAGTCCTATCATCTTCTTCGATCTATCCCTATAGATACGTATTCCCAATACGTAAGATGCGTCTCCTATATCTTTCATAGAGAACTGCGCGGATAACCACGCTTTAGTCTGCGCTAACATCTTGATATCGTCTCCGATTAACAAAATGTCATCGACGTACAAAACAATGAATTGTATTGAGCTCCCACTATTCTTTTTGTACACACAAGGTTCATATACGTTTTTGATAAAGCCAAAAGCTTTGACTGTCTCATCAAATCGTATGTTCCAGGTTCGGGACGCCTGTTTGAGGCCATAGATTGACCTTTGAAGCTTACACAGTTTGTGCTCACTTCCTTTGGACGCAAAACCTTCAGGTTGTTGCATAAAGATCTCCTTATCAATGTCTCCATTGAGGAAGGCGGTCTTTACGTCCATTTGCCATATTTCGTAGTCATGCCACGCGGCTATAGCAAGTAATATCCGAATGGATTTTGACATCGCCACGGGAGAGAAGGTTTCCTCATAGTCTATACCAGGCCTTTGAGAATACCCTTTCGCCACTAAGCGAGCTTTATGAGTAATTACCTCTCCATTCATTCCAAGCTTACGCTTGAAGATCCATTTACATCCTACAGGGATAGTTCCCTCAGGTGGATCGACCAAGGTCCAAACCTTGTTGGAATGCATGGAATCCATTTCGGATTGCATGGCTTCGAGCCACGCACCCGAATCTATGTCAGACATCGCTTCTTGTTAGGTCCTTGGATCAGCATCAATTTTCTCGTTTTCGTTAATGAGGCCAAATCGCTCTGGCTCTTTACGAATTCGATTAGACCTTCGAAGTATAGGTGTACTAGTAGGTTCAGTTAATTCTGGTTCAGCTCCCACTGTTTGTGGGGATGGGTCCGATTCTTGGACTTCATCAAGTTCTACGATTGTCCCATTTCGGTTGGTGAGGAAATCCTCTTCCAAGAAGTGGGCGTTCCTAGATACGAACGTATTACGTTCTTTAGGATCGAAGAACAGGTATCCAATAGAGTCCTTTGGATAACCCACAAACTTGCACAAACTAGATCTACTATCTAGCTTATCTCCCTTCTTGTTCTTTACATACGCAGGAGATCCCCATACTCGTAAGAACGAATACACGGGTGCTTTACCATACCATACTTGGTGCGGCGTTGTTGGCACTGACTTTGAAGGTACTATGTTTAGTATCTTCGAAGCAGTTAATAGGGCTAAGCCCCAAAACGAAAAGGGAAGGTCAGCAAAGCTCATCATGGAACGAACCATGTCTAACAAAGTCCGGTTCCTCCGCTCAGACACTCCATTGAGTTGAGGTGTCCTAGGGGGAGTTCGCTGTGCGAGAATTCCATTCTCTTTTAGATAATCAAGGAATTCTTGGCTTAAATACTCACCACCTCTATCAGAACGAAGTGCTTTAATACTATGTCCAAGTTGGTTCTCTACTTCCATTCGAAACTCTTTGAATTTCTCAAAAGTTTCGGATTTGTGTGTCATAAGATACACATATCCATAACGACTAAAATCGTCGGTGAATGTTACGAAGTAAGAGAATCCACCTCTCGCATTGACACTCAATGGTCCACAAACGTCAGTATGGATAAGATCCAATGTATGTTTGGTTCGCTCGGGATTCCCTGTGAAGGGTGATTTGGTCATCTTTCCTTTGAGACAAGATTCGCAAGTCGAGAGTTCATCTAAGTTCTTTATTTCAAGAGCCTTAGAGGAAACCAACTTTTGAATCCTACTCTTGGAAATATGTCCAAGTCTAGCGTGCCAAAGTTGTGGAGTTTGATTATCATATTTCCTTTTTCTAGATTGAATGTGCATGACGTTGGAATTTATAGGTTCTAGGGAATATAGACCATCTATCAAAGTACCATGAGCATACTCTAAATCACCTTTAAATATGCAAAAAGATCCATTTTGAATGGAAAAATTAAAACCATCAATGTCTAACATAGGAATAGAAATGATGTTTTTAATAACGTTTGGTACGTACAGACAATCCCTTAAAATTAAAGTAAAATTCCCTAATACTAATTCCAATTCTCCTATAGCCTCGGCGGCGATCCTAGCTCCGTTTCCAAAACGCAGGATTCTATCCCCGGGCTTCAGGGTTCTTACTGCTCCCATCACCTGCAAATCATTGCAGATATGAGAACCTGCTGCGGTGTCTAACACCCACGATGCACAGTTAACAGAAATATTAACTTCAACTAGAAAAATACCTTTGGCTACCAATTTCATCTTTAGGTAGTCTGGGCAGTTCCTTTTCCAGTGCCCTGCTTTCTTGCAGTGGAAACATTCGTCTTCTGGGCTTTTGCGCTTTTTCTCGACCACCTTGGTGACTGCCTTTGAAGAAAATACCTTCTTCTTTTTCTTACCTTTCTTAGGCTTTGCAGCCTTCGATTGGTGTGCAATCATTACAGGTTTCTCTTTCTTGAGAGTCGATTCTGCCGTTACCAATAAATTGGTCAGTTCGTGAAGAGCGAGGTTTCTATCCTCCATATTGAAGTTCAACACGAACTGGTCAAATGAACGGGGCAGCGTATGGAGAAGGAGGTCAGTGCTAAGATCAGCGTGCAAGGCCACGTCCAATCGCCCCAGTTTTTCAACCAAGTTGATGAAACGCAGACAGTGATCTTTTACACTGCTTCCCTCAGCCATCTTGAGATTAAACAACTCTTTAGAGGTCGCGAATCTTTCAGCGCGAGACCTTTCCCCAAACATCTGCTGGAGATGGAGAAGCATATCTCTAGCAAGCGGCATAGCAGCATGCTGTTTCTGCAGTTCGTTTGACATCGAAGCTAGCATGAGGCAACGAACCTGAAGATCATCATCAACCCTTTTAGCATGGGCGGTTCGTTGTTCCTCACTAGCTCGTGCTGCGGGTGCAGCAGTCATGGGTGTGTCGAGCACATAACTGCGACGTTCGGAGTCTAGGACTATCCTCAGATTTCTCAGCCAGTCGACAAAGTTTGAACCATTCAATTTGTTTGCGTCGAGGATAACAGATAATGGATTCTTAGACATTGTAGTTAATATCTACAATAGGAAAGAAGACAACATTAAGCTAACTGATCTTATGTCTAATACTTATAATTATCGAAGTTGGACTTAGTTTCGAAAAAGTTCTCCCACTATTTTGTCGAAACAATCACCCCTTTGATTGCTCGGGAAATTCTATTTCCTAGTAGGTCTTGACGTCCCAGCAGCAATTAATTGCACCCACGACTCGTGGCCATACAAGTAATTCTCCAGGTAGGTATACTTTTACCAATTGTGTTACTCCACAACCTTCAAGCTATTTTGCCTCGATTTTCGCACCTATCTAGCACTGCTACATCATAGATGTTACTCCTCGTTTAAGTCTGACCCAGTCAATCTTGATGAGCAACAGGCCCGGTCATGAAATCCCCGTAACTAGTTATCGGTCGATTTTCACATCCCGACAAGTTCCCACCCTTGTCTTGTTTAGTTAAAAACAAGAATCGAGGAATTTCGTGTATTGTCCCTTTCTTCGACTCAGGTGCCAGACTCTGGATCACCTCTATCGATAAGTAGACAACATACACTAGTCCCTATTGATGGAAGGCTTGGATCTATAAAACTTCATTTTATAGTTTACCCAATATGACTTAATATTTTATTTCGAGAGGGGTATTTCTGGTTTGAAAGTTATACTAACTCTCCTCGAGATCTCACCGATTCAGTTATGCTTTATCTTTTATTACGATCTAGATTCTAGCGGGTAGCCAAATATAAATCGACAAATAAATAAAAGCCATACAAGCCTAGCATGCATACTACCACAATATGTTTTCGATCGGGAGCCTCCTATGTGGGCCATCATCGAGCCATTGATGTTGGCCCTATTGGTCAATCTAAAGGGTTCTCAAACAGGCCTATGCTATTACATTAATCACCATGCATACATGGCCTTCATATCTCCTTGGGCTCCCATCTTGCTTGTAACGGGCCTCCATCCTAGACTAGGAAAGCATTAAAGCCCTATTCTATTACAAAGCCTCAAAATTGGCCCAAAGAACATAAAAGGCTCGCAGGCCTTAATAAAAACCAAACATTAAATTAAACCAATCACATCTACCCTAAGGTCAAAGCTCGGCTCGATCGAAAACCACGTAAACAGTTCACGTAGAGCAAGAAACATGTAAACGACATTTTACTTTCTCCTTTCTTTAATTTTAAAACATCATTTTAAAACTAACTTCCATTGATTCTTACTTTTAGTCACTACTAATTATGACAAAATAAACTTTCGGGTAAACAAAATAAACTTTCCTGCTGAAAATCAGATTCTGTTTTTCAACTTTTGAAAATTGCATTTTCGGCCCCTCAATTTTCGAAAATTGCACTTTGACCCCAAAACTTTTAAAAAGTTACAAAAACACCCAAAGCAGTTTCGGCCAGCATTCCAGAAAATAAATTTTGAATTCTGAAAATTTTCGATTTTTCCAAACAGATCCTTGAAGTTTCGGTAATTGCAAAACAGTCCCTAAACTTTCGGAAATTACAAAATGACCCAAAAAGCGTGCGACCAGTTTGCGAAAACAGTCCAGAATTTTTGAAATTTCCAGATTCTAAAATTTTGAATTTTTAAGCCCTTTAAAACCCTAGTTTGCGATTTTTGCCCAAAGAGTCCTGAAGTTTTCAAAAACTATGAAAACGCTATAGATCTGAAAAACAGTTTTACCCAATTGTAGATCTAGTCATAACAAGTAAGAATCAATCGACAGAACATAATTATCATGCGTTTTAATATACATAATTAAACATATAATATAAACACATATTATGTTCAAGCCTTTCGTATAATAATCATGGAGTTGGCTCTGATACTACTGTTGGAATATGCCTTGATTGTCAATACAACAGAGTGCGGAAATTAAAATTTTTCAAGGCACACCCACAGATCCCATAATAAAATCTCCAAGTTATATATACGAAAGACATAAAACAAAGCACAGAAATAATCTAACAAAGGGGGTTTTCGATTTTTACCTCACCACAGGCAAGGTGGTGGAAACCTCCAACTCTGATTCTGAACTCTGATTAAGGTTCTGGTTCACTGGAGTGATCCAAGCGTCTCACCTCCAGAGAAAAGTCCACACCAACTGGATTATGATGACACCTCTTAGTCTTAGGCTCAGAACTAGATCTAAGAGGCTTGTTGATGAAGGATTGTGCAGATCTATTTGACAGATCAAAATTCTGCACAAAAGGAATAAGGGAGAAGATATGCGGCGGCGGCACTAGGGCTTTCACGGCGGCGGTGCGGCGGTGTTACGGCAGCACACGACGGCGGCGCTAGGGCTTGGGCGGCGCAGGGTGGGGCGGATTTCTTAGGGCAAGAGAAGACTAAGGTTTTTGCTTAGGTGTGTGTTCTCTGAGTTCTGTCAGAACTCTATTTATAAGCACTCCTCAAGTCCTAGGGTTACAAGATTCCTAATGGGCTTAGGAGTCTATCTCTTGCAAGCCCACCTTAATTTAATTAATTACTTAATTAAATATTCAGCCCATATTAATTAATTACTTAATTAATATTTAGTTTAATTAATCAATTGTCATTTAAATCAATTAAATCAATTAATTAATTTATCTCCCACTTGAATTAACACTTTAATTCACTTAATTGATTTAATTACTTTTAAATCAATTAATTCCTTTTATATTCCTACAGAACAATCACCGTCCAATTGTATTGTGTGTGACCCTCTGGGTTCACCATCAATTGGCAGCAGGCTCACGAAACCTCGTGATTTAATTTATGAACAATAAATTGCTCCGATCAATTAAACTACCTTTAATTGACCACTCCTAGAATCAGTTCCTCTACTAACTCGGGAGTACCCACACTTCATGGTCGATGTCTAGCCACAAGCCCATGAAGCCCAACATCAGGTGAATTGATATTTAGTGAACCTCACCTCATATAATTACCATGTACATACGGTCCTTCTGTCGACCAATTTCCCGATCAAGACTTAGGGTGTGTGAATTGATCGGCACCTCTAAATTTGTCTCGATAACTATACTTTCTAATTCAGGATAATGTTCCAGTGTGACTGCCTAATTTGGAAACCCCTTTCCAAATCCGTCACCGACTACGGCCGTAGATTCATTGGAAACATTATCTAAGAATCGTATAGGAAATATTCTCATCCATTACGATGAGTCAACATATTCCATCTTGGTACTAACCACTCGCGTACATGTCCATACGCACCCAACCTAGGCATTTTTATGACCAAGCTAAGTGGCCTATACCTAGATCTAAGTACGCACTTTCATGCACCGAATTCGCCCTAGCACCTCAAGTCATAGGACTAAATCGTACACTATTATAATCCTTTGAGAAACATCCCATCACCGATATGCGTCATGCGCTTCCACAATGGGTTTCTCTGTTCGGGTCGTTCGATGCGTTCGATCCTCCATCGAATCACCTAGTCATATGCACTGGCCTCAAATGCCTTGTTCATGAAACTACAACAAATTCACTCCGTGTGAATCATGCATAATCGTACAAGTCTTGACGATTCACTCGATACCCCGTCTCGATATGAATCTATGACTTGGAACATTTTCGAGATCACGACCTTTGAGACTGTTTCATGATAAGTGCACTCAGTACTGAAGTGTATAGTCCCATAGTCATGAGTGATCTCAGGGTTTCAACCAATCGCTTAAATGTATTCGCGAGAGATGAAGTTTGGCCATTGTTTATCCTTATACATATATAAATAAACATGCGTATTATTATAAAATCAAAGATTGTTATATACAAGATAGATCTATTACAAGCTTATTGAACTGGCTTGCAGGGCACTATCCTATCAACATTACGGCTGCCAAGACAACTCCTGCTCCAGGAGTGCCAAGGCCGAACGAACGGACCTCTCAACAAGCTGACAGCCCAGCAAGTGAGCGACGCTCGCTACACAGCCCACAGCAGGTCAATTCTAAACCCTCCGATAACCATCCCCGAAGAAGACCTGGTCGAAGAATACCACAAGCGGGTCGCAGCGGATCGAAGGAACGAACAATCATCCCTATCGAGGATGATGTAGATGATGCAATCCCAGATCGACCGCGAGCAACTCAATTCTCAGAAAGAGAAATTGAAAGGATGGTACAGGAGCGACTCGAACAACGACTACTATCTGTTCAAAACCCATGGGCCCGGACTGCGGAACTCCAGGAAAGCCTTGCGGCTTGCTCTCCTTTCTGCAGGGAAATAAAAGAGGCACAATCCACGGGACAGGTCCCAGGAAGATTACCCCGATATGATGGAACCACCGATCCGGATGATTATATCTTTAGCTTTACGAACATAATGAATTTATATGCCCACTCCGCCGAATTCACTGCCAAGTTAATGGTGACCACATTCGAAGGACTCGCGCTGGATTGGTTTGCCAAACAGCCGGCCAACTCTATATTTAGTTTCCGGGAATTATGCAATAAACTAACGCAGCAGTTTGCCAGTCAGAAAAGACAAAAACTCCCAATGAGCTACCTAGGAACCATACACCAACAAGAGGGAGAGTCCCTAAGAAATTGGTTGGCGAGATTCAACGTGGAATTACTCAAAATCGATTCTCCGAATATCGATTACATAATTTCTATCCTCTTCGATCTCACTAAAAATAGGCAGTTTGGAAACGCCCTCAGTCGAAAACAACCGAGAACGTTTGCCGACATTATGAGCTTGGCGTCTAAGTATATGACCCAAGAAGAGATGAATTCCTTTAAGGATAAAAACAAAAACAAAGCCACAACTTCGGGCTCCAAACGGCATGACAGGTTTCCTGCCCAAAGATCTTTGGATTACGAGCGATCTTCCAGGAGAGGTAATGTTTTCCAGCGATTGGAATACAACAAAGCCGACCAAGATAGGCAACCTAATTTCTACCAAAAACCAAGAAACCATGAACAACCAATCAGAAGCAGGGTGAATCATGTAGAACACCCGAGGTTAAATGCTCCAATGGAAGAAATATTGGAAGTTCTAGAAAGAAATAACTGGATTCCAGAAGCGAGGAAAATCGCGCAGCCGAGACCAGGTTCTCGAAACTACGATCAATACTGTAAGTACCATAGGGCACATGGACATCGAACGGAGAATTGTTTTCACCTTAAGAGAGAAGTTGAAAAACTAATCGAACAAGGAAAACTTGACGAATACATAGAGCGAGATAATTGTAAAAGGGAAAGAAGTAGAAGCCCTCAGAACGGTAATCAAAGGAGAAGTTCTCGTCGAAGGTCACCTGAACGCCGACCTACTCAGGAGTTGAATCACGACCAGATCAATGGAACTATCCATACGATATTCGGGGGGCCCGCGGGTGGAGATAGTCGTAACGCCCGACGAAGAACAGCCCGATCCATAATTGGAAACTCAAAATACCCAAAAGAAATTTGGACCCTGGAAAGCAGGCCATCAAACGATCAGCCGATCAGCTTTAACGAAGGCGAAGCACCTAAAAATATCGTCTGGGACACAAAAGAGGATAACCCCGACTTCCCGATGGTAATCTCGCTAGAAATAGCAAACTACAATGTCAAGAGAATCCTGATCGATAATGGGAGCTCAGCCAATATCATCTCCCGAGAAGTTTTAGCCCAAATGGACTTGGGACAGATAAACCTGCAGAAAGTAGCTACGCCATTAATAGGATTCGGAGGGTCCGAAATAATCCCCAGCGGAACGATAACCTTAAGTGTATCGCTCGGAAAAATACCCCACCGGACAGTGAAGCTAGTAAAATTTCTAGTGGTAGAAACCCCTTTCGCTTACAACGCAATATTGGGACGACCAGCTCTCAATTTATTTCGAGCCGTTGTCTCTACTTATCATCAGAAGATAAAGTTTCCGACCGATAGAGGCATCGGAGAAATAACGAACGACCATTTCATGGCTTGGGACTGCTACAGTACCTCGTTAACTATGAAAGAACACCCAAAATCGATTACTCCAAGCAAAAGGAAGATTGAAGAAGATCTTAGCAGAAATAAAATTGAAATCCCAAGTACCGATCGAATGGATAAAAAGGGAAAGGAACCGCTAGATTTATCATTGAAACCTCCAGAACATAAGGATATAATTCTTGTACAAGGGGACTCGTCCAAAACAACGAGAATAGGTACAGAACTGAGCGAAGAAGGGGAAATAATGCTAATCGACTTCCTTAGAGACAATGCCGACGTCTTCGCCTGGAGCGCAAATGACATTGAAGGAATCGATCCTCGAATAATCAAGCATTCCCTAAAAATAGATCCTTTGGCGAAACCCGCCAGACAGAAGAAGAGAATTCATGGACCGGTAAAAGATAAGATTATTAAAGCCGAGGTAGAAAGGCTGCTTGAAGCGAAACAAATCCGATAAATACACTTCTCGGAATGGCTGTGCAATGTTGTCCTAGTGGCAAAAGGGGATAAAAAGGACAACAAATGGAGAATGTGTAATGATTTTACTGATCTTAACAAGTTATGCCCGCGCGACCCATATCCCCTCCCGAGGATCGACCTATTGGTCGATTCGACCGCTGGCTTCGCGATATTCAGCATGATGCCTTTCAAGGGTTTTATCAAATATACATGGATGAGCGGGACCAAGAAAAGACTGCATTCGTAACCGAGCAGGGAGTATATTGCTTCATAGTAATGCCATTCGGCTTAAGAAATGCCGGAGCTACTTACCAAAGGTTAGTAAACCTAATGTTCAAAGAGTTAATCGGAGAATTGATGGAAGTCTACGTGGACGACATGCTGGTCAAAAGTATGAACGAAGCGGATCACGTAAAACATCTCGATCGATGCTTTCAGATCTTAAGAAAATATCGTATGAAGTTAAACCCCGCGAAATGCACCTTTGGTGTCAAATCAGGAAAATTCTTGGGATATTTAGTTCACCAACGCGGAATAGAAGCCAACCCAGAAAAAATCCGAGCCATAACTGAAATGAAACCTCCCAAAACCATCTCCCAAGTACAAAGCTTAGTTGGGAAGATCGTAGCATTAAACAGATTCATATCAAAGTCAGCAGACAAAAGCCTCCCTTTTTTCCAAACTCTCCGAAAGGCAAAGAACTTTGTTTGGACCGGAGAATGCGATCAGGCCTTCGAGCAACTCAAAGAATATTTGACAACACCTCCGATGTTGGCAAAACCAACGGAAGGAGAACCATTGTATATGTACATCTCCATCTCCGACGTAGCAATTAGTTCAGTACTAATTAAAGTCGAAGACTCAGAACATAAGCCCGTCTATTATCTAAGCAAATTATTGCAGGGAGCTGAGAAGAATTATTTGGAAATTGAAAAATTCACGCTGGCCTTAGTGGTGGCTGCACGAAAACTTCGACCTTACTTTTTAACTTACAAAATAGTGGTTTTGACAAACCAACCGCTAAGACAAGTCTTAGCAAAACCAGAAGCCTCAGGAAGACTAATTAAATGGGCGATCGAACTAGGCCAGTTCGAAATTGATTACAAACCAAGAATCGCAATTAAAGCCCAAGTATTGGCTGATTTTATATTAGAAACACCGACACAGACAACTGAATCGTCGAGTTGCCTCAACGACGATGTCTTGATCGTAGAAAACCAAACTTGGTTAATGCATGTCGACGGTGCTTCGTGCCGAGAAGGAGGGGGCGCCGGAATCAACTTCACCGGACCAAATAAAGAAGATTTGAATTACGCAATAACATTGGACTTCGTCGTAACAAACAATGAAGCAGAATATGAAGCGTTGATTGCGGGAATGGAGATGGCGATCAAAGCCAACATAAAAAGTCTTAAAGTACTAACTGATTCAGAATTAGTGCAAAGACAAATTGAAGGCCAATACGAGGCTAAAGAATTCAATATGGTCAAATACCTCGCCAAAGTGAAAATACTAGCTGAGAAATTTGAAAGCTTTAGTATCCAGAACATCCCACGTTCGGAAAATAAATGGGCTGATCAGCTATCGAGATTCACAGGATCCCATGACGGAAAGACCGAACGGGTGATCAACTGGTTGATCTCTAATACACCGGCGGTCGACATCGATGAAACACCAGTAGTCGATATAATGGAAATCGAAGAAGCCGAAGAAAACTAGATGACACCGATGATAGAATATCTTCGGGAAGGAAAATTACCACCTGACCAAAATGAAGCTTGGAAAATAAGATATCGAGCCCCTAAGTATACGCTTGTAGAAGGAAAACTCTACCGAAGATTGGTATCAGGAATTCTTCTAAAATGCGTCCCTGAATCACAAACCATCGATATACTTCGAGAAATTCATGAAGGGGATGCAGGAAATCACAGCGGATCAAGGGCATTGACCTTAAAATGCCTCAGGACAGGTTACTATTGGCCTACCATCAATAAAGATGCCGCTCAATATGTCCAAGAATGTCATCACTGCCAGATCCATGCTAACATATGTCATCGACCTGCAGAAAACATGCACCCAATTCCAGTATGCTGGCCATTCGACCAATGGGGAATGGATATTGTGGGACCATTCCCAGCAGCTAGATCTAAGAAATCCTATGTCCTGGTCGCTGTAGAATACTTCAGCAAATGGATAGAATGCGTCGCCCTCACACG
>CM064882.1:15122885-15170561 GCA_003313485.2 Penstemon barbatus
CTCCTATAGCCTCGGCGGCGATCCTAGCTCCGTTTCCAAAACGCAGGATTCTATCCCCGGGCTTCAGGGTTCTTACTGCTCCCATCACCTGCAAATCATTGCAGATATGAGAACCTGCTGCGGTGTCTAACACCCACGATGCACAGTTAACAGAAATATTAACTTCAACTAGAAAAATACCTTTGGCTACCAATTTCATCTTTAGGTAGTCTGGGCAGTTCCTTTTCCAGTGCCCTGCTTTCTTGCAGTGGAAACATTCGTCTTCTGGGCTTTTGCGCTTTTTCTCGACCACCTTGGTGACTGCCTTTGAAGAAAATACCTTCTTCTTTTTCTTACCTTTCTTAGGCTTTGCAGCCTTCGATTGGTGTGCAATCATTACAGGTTTCTCTTTCTTGAGAGTCGATTCTGCCGTTACCAATAAATTGGTCAGTTCGTGAAGAGCGAGGTTTCTATCCTCCATATTGAAGTTCAACACGAACTGGTCAAATGAACGGGGCAGCGTATGGAGAAGGAGGTCAGTGCTAAGATCAGCGTGCAAGGCCACGTCCAATCGCCCCAGTTTTTCAACCAAGTTGATGAAACGCAGACAGTGATCTTTTACACTGCTTCCCTCAGCCATCTTGAGATTAAACAACTCTTTAGAGGTCGCGAATCTTTCAGCGCGAGACCTTTCCCCAAACATCTGCTGGAGATGGAGAAGCATATCTCTAGCAAGCGGCATAGCAGCATGCTGTTTCTGCAGTTCGTTTGACATCGAAGCTAGCATGAGGCAACGAACCTGAAGATCATCATCAACCCTTTTAGCATGGGCGGTTCGTTGTTCCTCACTAGCTCGTGCTGCGGGTGCAGCAGTCATGGGTGTGTCGAGCACATAACTGCGACGTTCGGAGTCTAGGACTATCCTCAGATTTCTCAGCCAGTCGACAAAGTTTGAACCATTCAATTTGTTTGCGTCGAGGATAACAGATAATGGATTCTTAGACATTGTAGTTAATATCTACAATAGGAAAGAAGACAACATTAAGCTAACTGATCTTATGTCTAATACTTATAATTATCGAAGTTGGACTTAGTTTCGAAAAAGTTCTCCCACTATTTTGTCGAAACAATCACCCCTTTGATTGCTCGGGAAATTCTATTTCCTAGTAGGTCTTGACGTCCCAGCAGCAATTAATTGCACCCACGACTCGTGGCCATACAAGTAATTCTCCAGGTAGGTATACTTTTACCAATTGTGTTACTCCACAACCTTCAAGCTATTTTGCCTCGATTTTCGCACCTATCTAGCACTGCTACATCATAGATGTTACTCCTCGTTTAAGTCTGACCCAGTCAATCTTGATGAGCAACAGGCCCGGTCATGAAATCCCCGTAACTAGTTATCGGTCGATTTTCACATCCCGACAAGTTCCCACCCTTGTCTTGTTTAGTTAAAAACAAGAATCGAGGAATTTCGTGTATTGTCCCTTTCTTCGACTCAGGTGCCAGACTCTGGATCACCTCTATCGATAAGTAGACAACATACACTAGTCCCTATTGATGGAAGGCTTGGATCTATAAAACTTCATTTTATAGTTTACCCAATATGACTTAATATTTTATTTCGAGAGGGGTATTTCTGGTTTGAAAGTTATACTAACTCTCCTCGAGATCTCACCGATTCAGTTATGCTTTATCTTTTATTACGATCTAGATTCTAGCGGGTAGCCAAATATAAATCGACAAATAAATAAAAGCCATACAAGCCTAGCATGCATACTACCACAATATGTTTTCGATCGGGAGCCTCCTATGTGGGCCATCATCGAGCCATTGATGTTGGCCCTATTGGTCAATCTAAAGGGTTCTCAAACAGGCCTATGCTATTACATTAATCACCATGCATACATGGCCTTCATATCTCCTTGGGCTCCCATCTTGCTTGTAACGGGCCTCCATCCTAGACTAGGAAAGCATTAAAGCCCTATTCTATTACAAAGCCTCAAAATTGGCCCAAAGAACATAAAAGGCTCGCAGGCCTTAATAAAAACCAAACATTAAATTAAACCAATCACATCTACCCTAAGGTCAAAGCTCGGCTCGATCGAAAACCACGTAAACAGTTCACGTAGAGCAAGAAACATGTAAACGACATTTTACTTTCTCCTTTCTTTAATTTTAAAACATCATTTTAAAACTAACTTCCATTGATTCTTACTTTTAGTCACTACTAATTATGACAAAATAAACTTTCGGGTAAACAAAATAAACTTTCCTGCTGAAAATCAGATTCTGTTTTTCAACTTTTGAAAATTGCATTTTCGGCCCCTCAATTTTCGAAAATTGCACTTTGACCCCAAAACTTTTAAAAAGTTACAAAAACACCCAAAGCAGTTTCGGCCAGCATTCCAGAAAATAAATTTTGAATTCTGAAAATTTTCGATTTTTCCAAACAGATCCTTGAAGTTTCGGTAATTGCAAAACAGTCCCTAAACTTTCGGAAATTACAAAATGACCCAAAAAGCGTGCGACCAGTTTGCGAAAACAGTCCAGAATTTTTGAAATTTCCAGATTCTAAAATTTTGAATTTTTAAGCCCTTTAAAACCCTAGTTTGCGATTTTTGCCCAAAGAGTCCTGAAGTTTTCAAAAACTATGAAAACGCTATAGATCTGAAAAACAGTTTTACCCAATTGTAGATCTAGTCATAACAAGTAAGAATCAATCGACAGAACATAATTATCATGCGTTTTAATATACATAATTAAACATATAATATAAACACATATTATGTTCAAGCCTTTCGTATAATAATCATGGAGTTGGCTCTGATACTACTGTTGGAATATGCCTTGATTGTCAATACAACAGAGTGCGGAAATTAAAATTTTTCAAGGCACACCCACAGATCCCATAATAAAATCTCCAAGTTATATATACGAAAGACATAAAACAAAGCACAGAAATAATCTAACAAAGGGGGTTTTCGATTTTTACCTCACCACAGGCAAGGTGGTGGAAACCTCCAACTCTGATTCTGAACTCTGATTAAGGTTCTGGTTCACTGGAGTGATCCAAGCGTCTCACCTCCAGAGAAAAGTCCACACCAACTGGATTATGATGACACCTCTTAGTCTTAGGCTCAGAACTAGATCTAAGAGGCTTGTTGATGAAGGATTGTGCAGATCTATTTGACAGATCAAAATTCTGCACAAAAGGAATAAGGGAGAAGATATGCGGCGGCGGCACTAGGGCTTTCACGGCGGCGGTGCGGCGGTGTTACGGCAGCACACGACGGCGGCGCTAGGGCTTGGGCGGCGCAGGGTGGGGCGGATTTCTTAGGGCAAGAGAAGACTAAGGTTTTTGCTTAGGTGTGTGTTCTCTGAGTTCTGTCAGAACTCTATTTATAAGCACTCCTCAAGTCCTAGGGTTACAAGATTCCTAATGGGCTTAGGAGTCTATCTCTTGCAAGCCCACCTTAATTTAATTAATTACTTAATTAAATATTCAGCCCATATTAATTAATTACTTAATTAATATTTAGTTTAATTAATCAATTGTCATTTAAATCAATTAAATCAATTAATTAATTTATCTCCCACTTGAATTAACACTTTAATTCACTTAATTGATTTAATTACTTTTAAATCAATTAATTCCTTTTATATTCCTACAGAACAATCACCGTCCAATTGTATTGTGTGTGACCCTCTGGGTTCACCATCAATTGGCAGCAGGCTCACGAAACCTCGTGATTTAATTTATGAACAATAAATTGCTCCGATCAATTAAACTACCTTTAATTGACCACTCCTAGAATCAGTTCCTCTACTAACTCGGGAGTACCCACACTTCATGGTCGATGTCTAGCCACAAGCCCATGAAGCCCAACATCAGGTGAATTGATATTTAGTGAACCTCACCTCATATAATTACCATGTACATACGGTCCTTCTGTCGACCAATTTCCCGATCAAGACTTAGGGTGTGTGAATTGATCGGCACCTCTAAATTTGTCTCGATAACTATACTTTCTAATTCAGGATAATGTTCCAGTGTGACTGCCTAATTTGGAAACCCCTTTCCAAATCCGTCACCGACTACGGCCGTAGATTCATTGGAAACATTATCTAAGAATCGTATAGGAAATATTCTCATCCATTACGATGAGTCAACATATTCCATCTTGGTACTAACCACTCGCGTACATGTCCATACGCACCCAACCTAGGCATTTTTATGACCAAGCTAAGTGGCCTATACCTAGATCTAAGTACGCACTTTCATGCACCGAATTCGCCCTAGCACCTCAAGTCATAGGACTAAATCGTACACTATTATAATCCTTTGAGAAACATCCCATCACCGATATGCGTCATGCGCTTCCACAATGGGTTTCTCTGTTCGGGTCGTTCGATGCGTTCGATCCTCCATCGAATCACCTAGTCATATGCACTGGCCTCAAATGCCTTGTTCATGAAACTACAACAAATTCACTCCGTGTGAATCATGCATAATCGTACAAGTCTTGACGATTCACTCGATACCCCGTCTCGATATGAATCTATGACTTGGAACATTTTCGAGATCACGACCTTTGAGACTGTTTCATGATAAGTGCACTCAGTACTGAAGTGTATAGTCCCATAGTCATGAGTGATCTCAGGGTTTCAACCAATCGCTTAAATGTATTCGCGAGAGATGAAGTTTGGCCATTGTTTATCCTTATACATATATAAATAAACATGCGTATTATTATAAAATCAAAGATTGTTATATACAAGATAGATCTATTACAAGCTTATTGAACTGGCTTGCAGGGCACTATCCTATCAACATTACGGCTGCCAAGACAACTCCTGCTCCAGGAGTGCCAAGGCCGAACGAACGGACCTCTCAACAAGCTGACAGCCCAGCAAGTGAGCGACGCTCGCTACACAGCCCACAGCAGGTCAATTCTAAACCCTCCGATAACCATCCCCGAAGAAGACCTGGTCGAAGAATACCACAAGCGGGTCGCAGCGGATCGAAGGAACGAACAATCATCCCTATCGAGGATGATGTAGATGATGCAATCCCAGATCGACCGCGAGCAACTCAATTCTCAGAAAGAGAAATTGAAAGGATGGTACAGGAGCGACTCGAACAACGACTACTATCTGTTCAAAACCCATGGGCCCGGACTGCGGAACTCCAGGAAAGCCTTGCGGCTTGCTCTCCTTTCTGCAGGGAAATAAAAGAGGCACAATCCACGGGACAGGTCCCAGGAAGATTACCCCGATATGATGGAACCACCGATCCGGATGATTATATCTTTAGCTTTACGAACATAATGAATTTATATGCCCACTCCGCCGAATTCACTGCCAAGTTAATGGTGACCACATTCGAAGGACTCGCGCTGGATTGGTTTGCCAAACAGCCGGCCAACTCTATATTTAGTTTCCGGGAATTATGCAATAAACTAACGCAGCAGTTTGCCAGTCAGAAAAGACAAAAACTCCCAATGAGCTACCTAGGAACCATACACCAACAAGAGGGAGAGTCCCTAAGAAATTGGTTGGCGAGATTCAACGTGGAATTACTCAAAATCGATTCTCCGAATATCGATTACATAATTTCTATCCTCTTCGATCTCACTAAAAATAGGCAGTTTGGAAACGCCCTCAGTCGAAAACAACCGAGAACGTTTGCCGACATTATGAGCTTGGCGTCTAAGTATATGACCCAAGAAGAGATGAATTCCTTTAAGGATAAAAACAAAAACAAAGCCACAACTTCGGGCTCCAAACGGCATGACAGGTTTCCTGCCCAAAGATCTTTGGATTACGAGCGATCTTCCAGGAGAGGTAATGTTTTCCAGCGATTGGAATACAACAAAGCCGACCAAGATAGGCAACCTAATTTCTACCAAAAACCAAGAAACCATGAACAACCAATCAGAAGCAGGGTGAATCATGTAGAACACCCGAGGTTAAATGCTCCAATGGAAGAAATATTGGAAGTTCTAGAAAGAAATAACTGGATTCCAGAAGCGAGGAAAATCGCGCAGCCGAGACCAGGTTCTCGAAACTACGATCAATACTGTAAGTACCATAGGGCACATGGACATCGAACGGAGAATTGTTTTCACCTTAAGAGAGAAGTTGAAAAACTAATCGAACAAGGAAAACTTGACGAATACATAGAGCGAGATAATTGTAAAAGGGAAAGAAGTAGAAGCCCTCAGAACGGTAATCAAAGGAGAAGTTCTCGTCGAAGGTCACCTGAACGCCGACCTACTCAGGAGTTGAATCACGACCAGATCAATGGAACTATCCATACGATATTCGGGGGGCCCGCGGGTGGAGATAGTCGTAACGCCCGACGAAGAACAGCCCGATCCATAATTGGAAACTCAAAATACCCAAAAGAAATTTGGACCCTGGAAAGCAGGCCATCAAACGATCAGCCGATCAGCTTTAACGAAGGCGAAGCACCTAAAAATATCGTCTGGGACACAAAAGAGGATAACCCCGACTTCCCGATGGTAATCTCGCTAGAAATAGCAAACTACAATGTCAAGAGAATCCTGATCGATAATGGGAGCTCAGCCAATATCATCTCCCGAGAAGTTTTAGCCCAAATGGACTTGGGACAGATAAACCTGCAGAAAGTAGCTACGCCATTAATAGGATTCGGAGGGTCCGAAATAATCCCCAGCGGAACGATAACCTTAAGTGTATCGCTCGGAAAAATACCCCACCGGACAGTGAAGCTAGTAAAATTTCTAGTGGTAGAAACCCCTTTCGCTTACAACGCAATATTGGGACGACCAGCTCTCAATTTATTTCGAGCCGTTGTCTCTACTTATCATCAGAAGATAAAGTTTCCGACCGATAGAGGCATCGGAGAAATAACGAACGACCATTTCATGGCTTGGGACTGCTACAGTACCTCGTTAACTATGAAAGAACACCCAAAATCGATTACTCCAAGCAAAAGGAAGATTGAAGAAGATCTTAGCAGAAATAAAATTGAAATCCCAAGTACCGATCGAATGGATAAAAAGGGAAAGGAACCGCTAGATTTATCATTGAAACCTCCAGAACATAAGGATATAATTCTTGTACAAGGGGACTCGTCCAAAACAACGAGAATAGGTACAGAACTGAGCGAAGAAGGGGAAATAATGCTAATCGACTTCCTTAGAGACAATGCCGACGTCTTCGCCTGGAGCGCAAATGACATTGAAGGAATCGATCCTCGAATAATCAAGCATTCCCTAAAAATAGATCCTTTGGCGAAACCCGCCAGACAGAAGAAGAGAATTCATGGACCGGTAAAAGATAAGATTATTAAAGCCGAGGTAGAAAGGCTGCTTGAAGCGAAACAAATCCGATAAATACACTTCTCGGAATGGCTGTGCAATGTTGTCCTAGTGGCAAAAGGGGATAAAAAGGACAACAAATGGAGAATGTGTAATGATTTTACTGATCTTAACAAGTTATGCCCGCGCGACCCATATCCCCTCCCGAGGATCGACCTATTGGTCGATTCGACCGCTGGCTTCGCGATATTCAGCATGATGCCTTTCAAGGGTTTTATCAAATATACATGGATGAGCGGGACCAAGAAAAGACTGCATTCGTAACCGAGCAGGGAGTATATTGCTTCATAGTAATGCCATTCGGCTTAAGAAATGCCGGAGCTACTTACCAAAGGTTAGTAAACCTAATGTTCAAAGAGTTAATCGGAGAATTGATGGAAGTCTACGTGGACGACATGCTGGTCAAAAGTATGAACGAAGCGGATCACGTAAAACATCTCGATCGATGCTTTCAGATCTTAAGAAAATATCGTATGAAGTTAAACCCCGCGAAATGCACCTTTGGTGTCAAATCAGGAAAATTCTTGGGATATTTAGTTCACCAACGCGGAATAGAAGCCAACCCAGAAAAAATCCGAGCCATAACTGAAATGAAACCTCCCAAAACCATCTCCCAAGTACAAAGCTTAGTTGGGAAGATCGTAGCATTAAACAGATTCATATCAAAGTCAGCAGACAAAAGCCTCCCTTTTTTCCAAACTCTCCGAAAGGCAAAGAACTTTGTTTGGACCGGAGAATGCGATCAGGCCTTCGAGCAACTCAAAGAATATTTGACAACACCTCCGATGTTGGCAAAACCAACGGAAGGAGAACCATTGTATATGTACATCTCCATCTCCGACGTAGCAATTAGTTCAGTACTAATTAAAGTCGAAGACTCAGAACATAAGCCCGTCTATTATCTAAGCAAATTATTGCAGGGAGCTGAGAAGAATTATTTGGAAATTGAAAAATTCACGCTGGCCTTAGTGGTGGCTGCACGAAAACTTCGACCTTACTTTTTAACTTACAAAATAGTGGTTTTGACAAACCAACCGCTAAGACAAGTCTTAGCAAAACCAGAAGCCTCAGGAAGACTAATTAAATGGGCGATCGAACTAGGCCAGTTCGAAATTGATTACAAACCAAGAATCGCAATTAAAGCCCAAGTATTGGCTGATTTTATATTAGAAACACCGACACAGACAACTGAATCGTCGAGTTGCCTCAACGACGATGTCTTGATCGTAGAAAACCAAACTTGGTTAATGCATGTCGACGGTGCTTCGTGCCGAGAAGGAGGGGGCGCCGGAATCAACTTCACCGGACCAAATAAAGAAGATTTGAATTACGCAATAACATTGGACTTCGTCGTAACAAACAATGAAGCAGAATATGAAGCGTTGATTGCGGGAATGGAGATGGCGATCAAAGCCAACATAAAAAGTCTTAAAGTACTAACTGATTCAGAATTAGTGCAAAGACAAATTGAAGGCCAATACGAGGCTAAAGAATTCAATATGGTCAAATACCTCGCCAAAGTGAAAATACTAGCTGAGAAATTTGAAAGCTTTAGTATCCAGAACATCCCACGTTCGGAAAATAAATGGGCTGATCAGCTATCGAGATTCACAGGATCCCATGACGGAAAGACCGAACGGGTGATCAACTGGTTGATCTCTAATACACCGGCGGTCGACATCGATGAAACACCAGTAGTCGATATAATGGAAATCGAAGAAGCCGAAGAAAACTAGATGACACCGATGATAGAATATCTTCGGGAAGGAAAATTACCACCTGACCAAAATGAAGCTTGGAAAATAAGATATCGAGCCCCTAAGTATACGCTTGTAGAAGGAAAACTCTACCGAAGATTGGTATCAGGAATTCTTCTAAAATGCGTCCCTGAATCACAAACCATCGATATACTTCGAGAAATTCATGAAGGGGATGCAGGAAATCACAGCGGATCAAGGGCATTGACCTTAAAATGCCTCAGGACAGGTTACTATTGGCCTACCATCAATAAAGATGCCGCTCAATATGTCCAAGAATGTCATCACTGCCAGATCCATGCTAACATATGTCATCGACCTGCAGAAAACATGCACCCAATTCCAGTATGCTGGCCATTCGACCAATGGGGAATGGATATTGTGGGACCATTCCCAGCAGCTAGATCTAAGAAATCCTATGTCCTGGTCGCTGTAGAATACTTCAGCAAATGGATAGAATGCGTCGCCCTCACACGAATAACCCAATTCCAAGTTATCAACTTCCTATGGAAATTCATAGTTTGTCGATTCGGCATCCCAAGGATCCTTATCTCCGATAATGGAACTCAATTCGCGGGAAAACAAATAATAGAATGGTGCACAAAACTTGGAATTCAACAGAATTTTACCTCAGTATGACATCCTCGAGCAAATGGACAAACTGAAGTAGCAAACCGAGAGATAATAAAATCATTGGAAAAAAGATTAGGAGCTGCCAAAGGAAAATGGATTGACGAACTCCCAGGAGTACTATGGGCTAATCGGACCACAGTAAGGAGCTCAACCGGGGAAACCCCATTTAGCTTGATATATGGGTCGGAAGCGGTTATCCCTGTTGAAACCTTAATCCCAACGCCAAGAATAGAGATGTTCGATGATCAAGAAAATGAAAAGTTGAGAGAAAATGACATTGATTTAACAGAAGCTTTAAGAGATAAAGCTGCTGTACGTCTACAAGCCACTAAAGCAAATATGGAGAAAGCATACAATCAAAAAGTACGCATCCGAACCTTCAAAGAAGGGGACTTGGTCTTAAAAAAGGTTGAAGTATCCAAGCATGTGGGAAAGTTACAACAAAATTGGGATGGACCTTACATCGTCATTGGTGTAGGGAAGAAAGGTTCATACAAAATCGCACACTTGGATGGAACAGCCTTACCAAGAACCTGGAATGCGGTCAACCTTAGGAAATACTATGGTAAATAAATTTTAGCAGATTATACTGCATTGTTTTATTTTACTTTATCAAGTTTCAATCCTTGTAACAAAGGCCTTAGCCTACAGTTCAATTATTAAAGATTTTTTTTAGCATTTTCTATATATCGATTATTTCGGTTAACACTCCTTGGAATTGCACAATCATATTGATGGAAGTCAGAACGAAACGAGTCGAGTATACATTGATCCGCTCAATAAAAACTCCTCGCTCAATCTCATCGATCTAAAGACTTTTTGGTTAAAAACCTAAGTCTAAATTAAAAACGAGTCGAGTAAACATTGATCCGCTCAATAAAAACTCCTCGATATATCAAAAAGACTTTCAGGCACTGAAAACCTAAGTCTAAATTAAAAACGAGTCGAGTAAACATTGATCCGCTCAATAAAAACTCCTCAATATATCAAAAAGACTTTCGGGTACTGAAAACCTAAGTCTAAATCAAAAACGAGTCGAGTAAACATTGATTCGCTCAATAAAAACTCCTCGTCCATTATTCACGAAGATCAAAAGAAACTTTGGGTTAAAAACCTAAGTCTAAATTAAAAACGAGTCGAGTAAACATTGATTCGCTCAATAAAAACTCCTCGATAAATCAAAAGACTTTTGGTATAAAAACCTAAGTCTAAATTAAAAACGAGCCGAGTAAACATTGATTCGCTCAATAAAAACTCCTCCATATATTTACAACGATCAGAAAGATTTCAGGTGATAAAAACCTAAATCTAAATTATGACAAGTTGAGTAAACATTGATCCGCTCAATAAAAACTCCTTGCTCATGTTCCTAACGATCTAAATGATCCGCTAATAATCTTGAAGTTTTGAAGATAGACTGAGTATAAAACCATCTGCTCGGAAAATGCTACTCATAAATAAATTATGACAGAATTAACGACAAGGAAGATGCGAAGGATAAAAGTAATATTTTATTCATCAAATCAGTTACATACAAAAATCCTACGTTACAAAGATCTACATGCTACTTAAAGATCGTTACAATGATTTAAATAAGATGATCCTTTAAGACCGGCGATCTTCACGACAATGTCCACGGAAACACCAATCTCCTCCCTAGTACCTCGTCGATTATAATGAACCACCTAAGAAGCATGCTGCTCAGGATGGTCGACTTCATTATTTCGATGGCTAGGCTCTGAAGATCAAATGTTCTTCCAGATGAAATGAGCATTACCAGCCAGATAACTAGCAATGCTCACTCACCCGCGAAAAAATACTGCTTTTACATTATCTATAAAACATTTTATCCTAAAACAACATCTCTTCGGGACCGTCGTGAAACGGTAAGTTTACCAGCCACCCCGGTGGTCCATCACCCCTGAGGTAACATCCAAAAGCGGGGATGACTGGCTAGTATGAACCCTCCATGTGCAAACAAGAAACCACAGACCTCTAAGATGATGAAGACCAATGCAGAGATCTCATGGGACCCGTCGACACAAGGTAGGGCTGACATGGGACCCGTCAATACAAGACTGGGAACGATTTCACTATTTTGAATAAACAAATCGTAATAATGTGATTTTTTGAAGACAATGGGATCAGAGGGGAGAATAAAATCTAAGGAATCTGAGATCTCCATCCTTTTTGGGAAATTGCAAATGAAGAATATAAACCACCCCCCCTATTTATAGGGGTAGATCTAAGGGATCCAACGGCTGAAAAAGTATTTGATCAACGGACATGGATACGACCCTTTGACTCCCCGTAATAAATGCAAATAAGTTGGAACGGCACCATCTATTCGTCTCAACTGGTCGACAACAAAAGAGGTCATGAATCGAAGCGATCGCCCAAATAACACAAGCAAACCTTAAAGAACTCCAGATCGGACATACCGGAACGGTCATACTTCATGGTCGATGGCTTAAAAACCTGGAATCCACAAACAAAGTCATACAAGCTTTAAAATCGCGGCGAAAAGGACAGTTGCTCGATAAAAGATAAAAGATAAAAGACCAAACCGTTCACCATACGAGGGACGTCACTGCCTCATACATCATATGGATGACCATTGACTAAGCTGTAGAGAAACTCCTATGGAGTCCAAGATATCTGACATAGAAATCAGGAGAATAGTCCTCCTTATTCGAAACAGCAAGGACGTAACTGCCTAACATACCAAAGAATTGCTTAAGGAGGTCTGAACAGGATAGATCTGGCCGTGAACACTACATTTTCCAATTCCTCCCATATCAAGAAAGTGATATAATAATACACTAGCCAAGGAACATATTGTTCAACATTAATGCTGGGAAACATAAGGGTTGGGAAGAGATTGAAAGGTATATTTTTCTTTAGGTTGACGTAAAGAAAAACGAAGTTCAACAAAGGGACAATAGCCTCTTTATATAAGATTTAGGTCACAAAAAGACAAAAGTACAAGGCTTAGATTGAGCATCGACCAAGATGAGGGGCATTATCGATATGAATAACCTATTGTCTAAATTATGACGTAAAACATGCTGGTGCGTGTAAACCAAAGGAATATACTGGATTTGATCAACAAAAGACTTGACTTGCAGAAGCAAAAATTGTATAAAGATTTGATTTGCTGAAGCAAACATTATATTTATGCACAAAGGAAGGACGAGAATAACAAAGTATATCTACTGAAGAAGATTGATCAAGGCAAGAATCTGCCTACAAAAGGTAATGATTTCCAATTTAGAGCTTCTCCCATTACAAAAATTTCAGCCCAAACAAATGCACAAAAGTCGGGCAACCAAATAAAAAAAAAAAAAAAAAAAGAAAAAAAGGAGACAGTCCAAGGCCTGCCAGGTCGAGCAAAGGTCACTGAGAAGAACGGTCAGCAGGCCGACTACCAGAAACAACCTTCCGAGGAGTCATATTGCCAGCAAAAGCCATCAACTCTTCTTGACGCTTTAGATAACCAGCGTCATATCCTTCCTCATAGGACCGCCGTTGAGACTCCTCCGCTAAGGCAGCAGCCTAAACCAAGTCACTTTTCTCTTTCTCCCAGACGGACTTCTCCTCCTGCAATTTTTTCAAATCATCATTGGCAAGCTGCAGTTCGAGAGACTGCCCAGCAACCTTCGCCAACTCCGACTCCAAACGACGTTGATAAGCACCTTTACTTCTCCACAGTTCATCGTTTTGCACACCCAGCTAGAGTGCAAAGTACTTACCCTGGGAAAAAGAAAACAATCCTTACGTAAGAAGGAAGTCAAAAACTAAAACAAATGAAAAAATGAAAAGACTCGCCCACCTGTTCACATATCTTCACCAGTGATTGAACAAGGCGTACGTTGGAAGCATCCTCAAGCTTCTTCAGCTCACCAGGCAAAATAGTGCTTAAACCCAGATCCCATGACAAAGCATCAGGCTCAACGGAGCCGGGCAATTCACTATTGGAAGGGACACCATCAGAACGAGGAGTCTCTGACAACATAATATCCTTGACTTGCTCAAAGATACATCGATCATCTAGCAGACGAGGAGATCCCCTCTCATCGGGGCTAACGGAGGTCTCCTTGCCTGAAGCAGAAATAACGGTCCGACGACCAGACCTTGACCCAAACTGACCCTCAGAAGGTCCTCCAGATTCAAAAGAAGTAGCCGTTATTGTGGTATCATGAAACAAATATTCAGGACAATCTTGCAAAATAGATTGTGTTGCGGAAGGATTGACAAAAAGGTCATCACCAGCTCGCCCTCCGCTGGCGACTGGGGCAGTAGAAGTAGAAAAAGGAAGGGAACTAACAAAATCCCCTCCATACTCGTAAGAAGAAAAACCTGATGAAACAGGTATATTGTAAACCTGCTCCACGTTAGAAGAATCTCCGAAAGCTATCCGACCAGGGGAAGGCATGCTCCCTATTTGAGCGGAAGAAGAGAAGACTGGTTCTGAAAACGACGAGTTTACTACAGAAAGAGGTTCGGAGGCAATAACGCGAGTATCAATCTCCGACCTAATTATTGGGGATGAACGAGGAGGCTCAATCGACGGCCCATCTCTTCGATGTTTTTTGGGTCTATTATCTCTAGCGCCCTCACGAGAAGGTCGCTTCGAAGTATTACCAAAAAGGTTACTCATGATCGGATTATGGAAAAATACAAATTAATATCGAGAAAGTTTATCGACTAGCCAAAGAAAGAGTATTCTGTTAAGAGAGGAGTATAGCAGTAAAAAATAAGTCAAGTTTTTACCTTTCATATATATACTGCACGAAAGGACGCGACAGACCCAAAGAAAGGGCGCGAAACAGAAGAACTGACCTTGGAGCAAACGCTAGAATTTGAAAAGACACACGCATAATGATTACGGCGAATTTAATGACTTGTCTGAATTATTACGGCGAATGTGAAAAGACGCGACTGACAGAATACGAAACGTTTAAGGTACAAAGAGAAAAAAGGGTAAAATTACAATTAAAACCTACGAGTAAATAATTACAATGATTATTTCAAAAAATCACTATTTTAAGAAGCCTGCTCGCTATCCGGAATTCTCTGATCACTACCGACGTCCTCGGTCATACCTATATCATCTTCCTCTTCTTCTTCGACTTCGGGATCAATAAAAGTATTATCGAGCTCCTCGTTAACATCGGAAGGAGGAATCGGCAATGGATTTCCAAATTCTTCGACAAGGTGAGCCAAAGGAAAACCTTGATATACAACATCTGGAACCTCAGAAGAAGAATAAAGTTCTCCGTAGCGATTCAACCGAATGTGAGCAGCCTTAAAATACTACTTTCGACGGTCGTCGATCATCTCCAGGGCGACCAGCTGATGAATCGCTTTCTTAAAAGTATTTTCGAGTAAAGGACCGACCATCCGATACACCAACGCCGTATGAACAGGAGAATTAAGGAATTCACGAACAACTCTTTCGTCAGGATTCCTACCGTATCGATCCCTAAGTCCACTAAGTGGAACATCCTTTTCGTATCTAAAGAAGTTTCAAGGATTGACACTTGAGATTCGAGCTCACTAATTCGAGCCGTGCTTTGTAACTGGAATTCCTCTAACTTTCTAGCCATTTGATTGGCCTGCTCTTGAGCATGAGAAACCTCCATCACCCTGTTCATCATTTCTTGATCTTCAGTCCCGGTAGCAGGAGTCTCTATGACGGGAACGGAAGAAGATGTCGAGGGACCAACCTCTGAACCGGAGGATTTACGAAGTAAAGCTTTATTCTTCTCCTCCAGGAACTCGCACTGTTGTTTCCAAAGTGCATTTTCATAGGCGTATGACGCAAGACACGTTTTAGTCTGAACAAACAAAGAGAGCAAGAAAAAGAGATGGATTAGTAAAACCCTTAAAATTATCTGTTAGCATGATCAAAGGAAAAAGATATCACCTTTTCAGCATAAAGAGAAGCTCGCTGGAATTTCTCCAGAGGATCCTTATGAAGAAGCTTATTCAGATCGCGAGTAAAAACACCAGACAAAAGAACACGGGTTGCCTTATCGATCGCATTCTCATTATCATCGTGAATAAGAGAGTCCTTCTCGGAATAACCAGCGGCCCTCTTTCCCTCTAAATGATCCTCGATCATTTTGACAAGGGTAGGTTTTGGATGTTTATCTCCAACTAAAGAAAGATCGTGGCCAGAGCGCCCGTAATAACTCCTCTTTCTATCAACTGGATTATTAGTAGGATGAGGCATCGACCAGGTGCGACATCCTCGGACACCCAAAGATGTTCTAAGATGAAGAGGAGGATAACCAGATCCCGTGCCCTGACGAGTAGGGGGCCCATGAGGAGATTCTGGAGATTCCTCTCTGTCTCCTCAGATTCATGACCTAACTCCAACTTCCTTTTTCGTGACGCTCTCTGCTCAATAGGGGCGTTCTCTACGGATTTGGAAGATTTCGACAGCACCATCTTTCCCTTCGAAGAGTGTCGAGAGTTTTCTACCATATCAGCTGAAAAAGAAATAAATTATAAGTTATTTACCTTCCCTATAAACGGTATCATCACAACGCCAGCCTAAAATAAAGTACTAACCAAGAAGTTCAGATGATGAATTGATGGGAAAGTTGTGAACACTTAACCCCGCCTTACGAAGGAAAGCTTCCCCGATCAGAAGAGCACTTTGATATTTGTTTGCACGCATTTCGGAGATCTCAGCGATAAACTTTGCATCGTCGGGAACTAGTTCGCCTGTCGGTAAGCGACCTCCAGAAATCCAACTGGAATCATGATCCCATGAAAAAGGCACGCTCGAACCATCCGCCAAGCAAAGATTAGACGGAGGACGAACAAATAAAAAATGAGATTTCCATGAAGGATTACTAGAAACGGGGGCGTCAAAGATCGCTCGACTAGGCCGCTGACTAGCGAAGAAGTATCCACGATTTGAAGAACTAGAAATATTGAAGCGGAAAAGTTGCGTAAAATTACGAAAAGAAGGTTTAAACCCCTTTGCGATCATCAAAACAGAAAAGCAAACTACAAAAGCAACGGAATTTGGAACCAGCTGTGTCAGGCACACAGTTAAAGTTTTCAAAACTTCAAGAAAAAGGGGAGACAAGGGAAGACGCAGTCCGCTATTAAAGTGGGCCGAATAAAAAGCTCGACATCCCTCCGGTGGAGATGTGACCCTATCAGTAGGGGAAGGAAGAATTATCTCGGAACCTTCCGGGAAATATTTGGTATAATTATTCACAACCTCCGGAAATGTTTCCACTGTATAAGCACAAGCAACGTCCTCAATTGGTTCAGAAATCTGAGGAACAGTACCATTGCCCTTTTTGGCTCGGGCAGCCACATCCGCGTCAGTAAGGATTCGTACCTTGAAGGTATCCTCTACAGGGACGACGAAGTCGGTTACAGTAGATTGTTCGCCCAAAAGAGTAGAATGCAACTCCTCCTCATTATCGGGGGCGACAATCTCTCTAGAAGAAGATCTTCTTGTAGAAGCCATGTATTCTAGTTCTCGGAAAATGAAGGTCGATAAAAGGAAAAATTTCGCGTGATGAACGACCAAGCAGGAAAATAACTACGAATTATAAGGAAGTATAAATGAAGAATGGCGAACTTAAGAGTCACCTATTTATAATGAAATGAGAAAAGACGTTTCGAACTCATCGCAGCTAATCATATTCCCGCCAAAAACGGTAGGATATAAAGAACCTCCTGAATAGACGCGTGGCGATTCGTAATCGGCAGAGAAAACGACTATCTATGATATGTAGCACTCTTTTCCTTACTTAAGATTTTTTCCCACAGGGTTTTTTCTTAAGAAAGGTTTTTAACGAGGCTCCATTCATGGAAAACAAACGGTCGTGAAAATTTATCTACTTCTACGAGCTTCTATTATCTATACGCTCGAAGAAGTGAGGGAGTACTGATGGGGGCTATTTCGCACCCTACATACTGTACTATCGACTAAAGACATTGAGATCAGTTCGACCAAATCAGGCTGTTCAAGATCATCTCATCGACCAGACCGAATACAGCTCTCTTCGATCAGAAGACAATATTCCGGACCCATGAAGGACATTTGGGTCGAGTCCTATTAGGACTATGTTTCCTTGTAACGCTAGGTTTAACTTTGTATAAATACCTAGTTAATCATTGTATTAGACAACTACGAAATCCCTCAACTTCAAGAATACATGAATATACTCTGCTTACTGCAGCACAATTGAATAAGATTCAATATTATTCATAGCTTTTGATCTCCATATCGGTGTGTTCTTAGCTTTGTTTGTGGTTTTACTTCTTGTTCTTGATTATTGCTTTTCTTTGTAATCGATCCATCCGGAATAAAGTAACAGAGCCCTACTAAATATATATACAAATATCGTAAACCCCCCCGATATTACAAATTCACTGATATTCAATTAACCAGACGAAATCCGGTTAAATCAGGTAACGAAAAGAAGATCGATGTAGATTGCAAACAAAACAGAATAACGGTAACAATGATAATCAAGTCAAGAGATCGGAGTAGCAAGAAGAAGGTTAAACCAAGTGTGCCAATAAGAATAACGGAAATTAATTCAAGAGTTCTGTCAATGGAAATCAAAGTTTTGAAATGTCTTTGATTATTTAAAAATTGAACTAAGATAAAATTCGCTACTCAAAGATTCATTTTAAGTAGCAACGAATGTAACAAAAGTAGCAACGAATGTAACAAAAGTACAACGTAGAAAGCGTATAGAGTTAAAGAACGAGATCCAAGAAAAATGAGAACACCATATACGAGAAACTAACCACGATGACAGGACATGTTTAGAAAAAACAAGATAACAATGTGGAGTTCAAAAGAAAGTCGATGACTGAGTGAAAATGCTGCATGGTCAATGAAGTCATCAAGTATGGATGATATGAAGTCAAAGAGAAGATTCAAGAACGACCATATATTAGCAAAGGGATTCAATAAAGTATCAAGCAACATCGAAACGATAAATTTCTATAAGGATCATAAAGGACAGTTAAACCAGAAATTTTGCCCATGAAAAATGAAGCAATTGAGTTTATAGACTCAGCAAAATAACTTTGGAATAAAGAAATGAAGACCTCAGAAGTCGATCGAGTCAAGGAATGTCCAAATAATATAACCAGAAAGTGGTCGATTAAGTATTTTCAATGAATGCGATAAGGCACAATCGAATAGGAATCTTAACAAGGATTATGAAAAATGTGAGTTGAAATGATAATAATAGATATTCGAATAAAAAGCTCAATTTGAACAATGTAATCAAATAACACGTATCGCTAAGGGTTATAAGACTATCACATCAGAAGTCTCAATAGAGATAACAAGAAGGTTGAATCAGGGATATCAATAAAGAGGTTTTGGTATTAATAATCAGAACGTTAAAATGTCTTTGAACATCTGAAGATTATTTTAAGACAGAATGGACCATCAAAGGTTCATTAAATAAGCAATAAGTGCAATAATCATACTAGAGACAAAGCGAATAAGGTTCAAGGACAAGACAAAGAAAAATGAAGTGGTCCAATTTACAAGGTAATGATAGCAAATAGGATAAAACAACATCAGAAGGAACATGATACAAGTATGAAGTTGACTGTACATTCCTTCTAGAATAACAAGCAGGAATAATATGAAATCGAAGAGACTTTTTCTGAACCTTTCGCAATTCAATAATTAGGTTCAGGGAATAAGGATAATGAAATATTACTAACCACTAAATCAAACTAAGGTAAGCATATGATTCACGAGTTCACTATGAAGAAGTAGCTCGTGAAAGAAAAAGGGAGTACAAACTCCGAACAAATATACAACTCAAATATCAATTTGGAAGCTTCGATCAGGCAACAAGAAGTTGAATTAAAAGTGCCAATAAACTTTGAAGGGATGGGTTTTAATTAGAATGACAATCAGTTCAAGAAACTGTTAAATTCAAGAAATTGTGGGAAACAATATTTAAAAATATGAGATCAAGGTAAGCAAGTTCAAAGAAGTTTTGGTCAATTCAGAATTAAAATTAAGAGAAAGAAACTGACTATCACATATGGAAGCGAAGGAAAAAGCATTAACGCATATGGAAAAATAAACAATGAACAATTCTAGAGCTCAATTAGAGATATTCGTCTAATAAAAATGAGTAGAAGATGTTAGGAGACGAATTCTCTCACGTCATCGAAAGATTATAGAGTTAGGATTTAATTCACTTTTGAGTGATTGCGGATCTTTGTAGTTCTTGTGTAACAAAGAAGGTATCATTGGCTTATTTCCTTAGTCGATAGCTGGTTTACTAGATGACGAAGATAGTTGCAATGCTTCTCTTCAACCAATGACATTCGTTACACTCGATTTCTCTAGGGAAAACACTACAATGTGATGAGTAGGCTTTTTCAAATGACTTGTTCATCGATACACTTTACTTTTGTGGAAACATCCTTTCTCGAAATTTCAACATGCCGATAAATTCAATAGAGAGAGGAATTTTGATTGTCTTGATAGACCCTTTTGTTTCTTTTAGACCCTTATCTTTCATTATATCTGAATCCTCGATAGCAAGTCTTGATGTTAAAGACTATTTGGTTGTCGCCACACTCCATTAATTACGTTTCCTAAGAACTTATATAATACATCATCAAGACGCGTATAACAAGTAGGAGTCACATATTTTGGTCAACATACAAAGAGTATTCCAGAATCAAGAGTGGCAGTTCATAATAATCGAGATCAAATAATTAATACTTCGTATTTAGGAAGTACCTACAAATGTAAGTTCAGATAAGAGTATATTTCAACCTCGAGGAAAAGTAGAAAGATGGATATTTGAAGAATGAGACACACTTGAAGTACTAGGTACGAAATAGTCATTATCAATCAAACTAACAATGACTAAGAAAGAGTTTCCATGGAGCACGAACTAGCGAGATGAATCATAGTTAGTCATGAACATAAAAATAATAAATAAAGTCATTATAACAATGAGTAAATCGATCTGAAAATTCAAATGAACTATGCTTTTTAAGAATTGTATGTGATGGATGAAATTTATAGTAAATCACCAAGATTCAGAGAAACGTGTATCGATTTCATACTATCAAGAATAACCCATACACAAAACTCAAAAACATGATGGGTTCTGGAATGAGTTAAAACCAAGGAACGGAGCCCAAGGAGATTCCAAATATATTCAGATTCGATGGCTCGTTACGAAAGAGTAATGTTTGAAATCAGGAGACGAGTTTTGAATGAATTAAGCACAATTAAAGGAATCTTAAAAGCACCCATGACTACTTTAGTTAACTTACAAGTGTCAAAAGAAAGAAACTTGATTCCAGGATCTAAATACGAGAGTAAGATAGAGAAAGAAAGAGCTTTCTCCGAATTAATCGTAGTCAAATGATAATGAGGGTTAAATATTTGAGGTCATTCTAGTCATTTGGTAACGAAACAGTGATACCAAGAAATCAAACCTCCATTGAGATCATACATACGCGTATAATTTTGATTGCAGCCTTATTCCACAAAGTGAGTTATTCTAATTGAGTTGACCTTAAGACTTTCGTGCAAGCTTACTAAAGGTGAGAGATCAATTTGAAGAAGAAATGTCTGAAGTCAACAATATGAGTTTTGAATAATGTAAACTCACATGATGATGGACTTCGAAAAGGTTTATGGCTATATTAGTCATTTAACATCGCTTCGAGAAAAGTTACTTGATTCAAGTAACTCAATGTGTGTATATTATGAAACATTATGGATCATACTTATACAATCATATTCAGACAATAATTCAAATAGTTCAATCAAAGTAATGTCAATTATATTATGTACACCAACAATAAAATAACAAATCAAGAAATCACATTAACAATCAAACATATCCCCTTCCCCCGAGGCCATGCACAATACCTATGTTTTGGTTGCGGTTTTGTCTTAAAAGTGAACTACCCAATGTGGGTAGACACCCTAAAGTATTGCCGGTTAGTCCCACCTTACTAGCACCACAATACGAATTCCGAGGACCATATCCTGGCCATGAGCCGAAGCTCTGATACCATCTGTAACGGCCCGACTCCGCGGGTCCATCGGATAACGGTTGAAAAGTTATTATTATTTTGAAAAAGAGTTAAAATATCGAAGCCTTTTAAAAGAAACGATAAATTAAAATCGGGAATTAAATGTTTTAAGCGGAAGCGGTTTAAAACGAAATAAGAGCAATTTTGATTACTAAGCTTAAAGCGAAAGTAATTAAAATAAATTTCAACCGATGACATGCCATGGTGAAACAACTTGTGGGACCCAACAGAAATACAAGAAGATTAAGATTAATATTTTATGAAATTTTAAAATAATTTTTTTTTTTATAGACATTCCCATTTTACAAAATTACCTAAATTACCAAAATATTTAGCAAGATATAATAAAAATCAACTTAGACATTATAGGAGATTTAAATTATGAGTTCAAACGAGAATCTTAAAATCAAATAAGAATTTAGACAAAAGTTCAACTACTTTCTGGAACTAGGGTGGGACAGCAACCGTGATGACCTAACTGCAACATGAACTATCGTTTACCCCAAATACCTGTAGCTGAAAAGATTGAAACACGGAATGCATAAGTTGATCGTCCAACTTAATGAGGCTATAGTGCACATGTGCGTGGATGCAACATAATATACATGAGCATATACAATAGTACAGTAATGAACATATGCTATAACAATTTCAGCACGTTAAACAAGTAACCAACATTTGTTGATGCCGTCCTTCTCTTACCCTCAAATCCACAGTCAGGAAAACCACCACCGAACACTCCAAGTAAGGTGCGACCTTACATAACAGTGCGCATTGAGGTCAAATGCCAGGAGTTTGACATTTACTCCCCAAGTGTAACCTCCACACTTGGTTCGTGAAGCGGGTCTACGGTGGATCGAGGTAACCCTCCGGCCCTTACCTTCCGGGTTAACCACGATTCCGCACACCAAAATAGGGGCCCACACAGTAACAGTAAACAGTACAGTACAATACAGTAACAGTAACATTTCAGTAACCGGAAATCGGTGAACAACTCAATAACAGTTCAACATGCAATATCAATGACTCATAAGCACATAGACATAAACAATACTTCAACGTGTAACTTGTCCTAGCAGCCGAGTTCTTCATGTTATCATACATCACATGCTTGTTCGTTTAGTAACTAAGTTACAGTTATGACTCGACCTACTAGCACATTTAGACTTACACACAAGTAACACATAGCACTCACCTGAAGAGCTTATTACGGCGACCAAAATTCCACTATGAATTGTATCCGAAACCTGAGCAAATACGTATACGACTAATAAATTATCTTATAATCTTACTTAAATATAATTAAAGAAAATCCTATCACAAGGATTTCCTAAATTAAAATCTTAGACAAGAACTTAAAACTTTCGAAAGTGTATTCATTTTTTTTCAAACTTTAAGATTTGAGAAAATCCAAAATATTTAACAAGCTAATAATTAAACACCCTTTTCTTTTGAAAACATTCAAAGTATACCCCTAAAGTTTCCAAAACATTAAAATATTACTTTCTTGCAAAAATAATTCAAGACCCAATATCACAAGAACGTTTAAAAATATTTAAGCAAAGATTCACTATAAAACCAGAATTAATCACAAGTTTTAATAACTTTTCACAAACTAACAATGAGAAACAAAAGTTCTTTCGTTAAAAATTCTCTTACGAAAATTTTCAAATTTTCAATCTTAAAACACAAGTTATCAAAGCACTACTTCAAATCAATTAATCAAAAGTTTATAAAAGTAACGATGTAAAAATAGCGTCCTAACAACACCTTTACTCCCTTATTTTCAGATTTACAAAAATAGCCCCAAATGTTTCAAAAACTCCCATTTTTGCAAAATATCGAAACAAACTTTAAAACAAATGCTTTTCTAGTAATCTTAACCAAATATCAAACAAAAATAGATTGTTCAATCCATTAGATTCAAAATTTTCACATCCCTAACCCTTTAAATTTTAAAATCTTTCAAAAATACCCTTCAAAGTTTTAAAAATTATAAACAATAACTTTCTTACAAAAATAAATCAAGATCCAAATATCTAATAAATATTTTGTTGGTCCCAAGTGGTCATATGAGGTCTAGAGGGGGGGGGGGGGGGGGATGAATAGACCTCTGAAAATTTTTAGACTTAAAAACTTTTCAGTCTTCTGTCAGCAGACTAAGCTGATGAAGAACAGATGACTATGCTGATCGTGAACAAATCTTGAACAGCAGAGTGACCACTCTTCTTACAGTTACTTAGCTGTTTTTCAGCAAAACAGTTTTATCAAGAGTATACTTGCAGCAGATGTTTAAAAGTGTTTTTCACAAGTAGACTAAGTCCTTAAAAAGATTTTATCCCCAGTTTTGAAACTCCTTATAAAATCTTTTGATAATTCAAAGTGTAAACTTTTGCAATTTCAAAATATGCAAGAAAACTTTAAATGCAAGAATAACACAAAGAATTTTTATAGTGGTTATATGGATAAAAATCCTTTAGTCCACTCTTCCAGATCACTTAGATTCTGGGTTATACTATAAACACATAGTTTACAATATGTCTCCACTTATACCTAAACAACAAATGAAAAGGCTATAAGCTCGCAATAGGAAATCACAAAGAAAACCTATCATCTGAAGTTAAATCACTCACACAGACGAATTTAAACTTCTCACAACACTCAGCTAATACAAATTCACTCAGATTGTATTTTTCTGTTTTCTTCAACTGGGTTTCTGTCAACAGATGACTTCCACCAGACGAGTGAGCTGTTCGAGCTTCTTGAGACTTAGAAAATTTTTGCTTCAAAAACGAAATCTCAGAATGTTGTTGTGTTCGTCTTTCTTCGAAATCAGCTCTATTTATACTTGGATTTGAAAATATGACCGTTGAAGGAAATCAAATCTCAAATCCATAGCTTTAGCCCGATTCAAACGGCTCCCTGCTACAGTCCTTTCTCTGTTGTACTTTCCTGTAGCAGCATTAAATGCACTCTGCTGATCCGAGAGTTTTCTTCAATCATTTGCCATTACTACCCCTCTCTTGCAGCATTTATTACACCAAGTGCATTTATTAAAGTTGGACTAATCTCTTGATCTCTTCTACTCTGCTGATCGAAGCAACTCTGCTGATAGATACTCTGCTGATCAATTATTGAACTAATCTGATTTGAGTCAGCTGATGGTCTACCCTTCTGATTGCTGTTTCAGCACGAGATCAGTAGTCTTCTGGGCTTTGAACTTCGAACTCTTCTGATGTCTTCTTTTACTTGTTCAAAATTCTTCTAAGGGAACTAAGCTTTCCATACTTAGCTGATTTTGAGGTTTTGGAAATCATCAAAACCATCCCTCATTTTCTTCACTTATTTGAACTTTATCTTCATCTTCATCCAACAATTTCCCCCTTTTTGATGATGACAAAACTTCAGCTAAGTACCTGTACCTAAACTAAAGTTTTGATCCTCAAAAATTTCTGAGATAGAAATAATCTGTTGGAGTCAAACTTGAACATTTTATAGATTTGAAAAGTATTACATACAAGTCTGTTCAGATGAGATATGCAAAAAAAAATTACAAGGATTTCAACATAAGTAACCTAGTTTAAACTAGTCTACTGTCTTGTCTTGTGCTTCCTTGTCTTCTTCTTCTTCTTCAACAGGTTTGGAAGTCTCAGCTTCCAATTCCTTAGAGAATTTTTGTTTCAACCGCTCCATTTTCTTCTGTTTAACATCAGGGTCAAGATGTTCTTCAGCTGAGTCCTTAGCAGCAGCTATCTCTTTGTCAGACTTAGCTTTTGCTTCAGCTTCAGTTTCATCAGCTTCACTTTCTTCTTCTGTGATCTTCTCATCTGTTGGTCTGCTTGTGCCTTCATTATCTTCATCAGTCTTTTCATTATCAGCAGATTCTTCCAACACTTCAGTTCCTTCTACTTCAGCATTATTTTCTTCATCACAAGGTACCTCATCTTCCCTAAGCACCCTATCTTCCCCCTTTTTGTCATCATCAGCAGGGTTGATTGGATATTGTTGGTCCCAAGTGGTCATATGAGGTTTAGAGGGGGGGGGGGTGAATAAACCTCTTTAAAAATTTTCTTCCAATTTTAACTTTAAAACTTTTTCTTTAACAGTGAGCAGACTAAGCTGATCAGAGTAGTTAGTTAAAAGTCTGTTCGCGAACAAATCTTTGAACAGATTTGATGACCACTCGTCTGATAAATACTTAGCTGATTTTGTCAAAATCAGTCTTAATACTTAGAGTACTTGCAGCGGATTTTTCAAAGTGTTTTTCACAAGTAATCTCAGTAGTTTGAAAAGTGTTTCCCCAGTTTTATAAACTCCTTTTAATGTCTTTTCAAACAGTTAAGTATAGTGTTTTTATGCAATCAGAAAATATGCAAGTTTAAAGCAATGTAAAAACACAAGTAATTTTTATAGTGGTTATATGGATGTAAATATCCTTTAATCCACTCGTCCAAGTCACAAAGATCTTGGGTTATACTAGAAACACAAAGTAACCAGTACACTCTGCTTACACCGATCAACAAATGAACAGGCCGTAAGTGCGCAGTAAGAAATCACAAAGAAATCCTACTCTCTGAAGTAATATCACTCACTTAGATGGATATCTACTTCTCACAACACTCTTGTTCACAAAATCACTCAGAAGATGTATATAGCTTTGTTCTTCAACTTCGCTTTTCGTCAACAGATGACTAAGCTGATGAGTGAGCTGTTCTTGAGACTTAAAGAGTTCTGCTTCGAAAATTCTCTCAGAAATTGTGTTGCTTGCAATCTCTTCGTCTCTTTCAGCTATTTATACTTGAGGTTTGAAAAATGTCCGTTGAAAAGAGACAAGATTCAAATTCCTCGAGTACTGGTCCTTAAAATCCGCGAACGGCTCTTTTGCAGTCTGTCCGTACTGTAAACAGTACTATTCTGCAGGCAGCATTAAATGCACCCAGCTGATGCGAAGTCTTTCTTCAATCATTTGTCTTAAATATCCTCGTACTTCAGCATTTATTACTTCCAGGGGCATTTATTACCGTTGGGAAGACTTTATGATCCTTTCCACTTGGCTGTCGGAAGTGCAAGTCTGATTGCGAACTAGGCTGATCTCAAACTTGAACAAATCTAATTTGAGTCGGCTGATCTTCATCAGTCTGATAACTTCCCTTCAGCAGATCAGAAGTCTTGGACCTTGAAATTTTGACTCTTCTGATGTCTTCTTGTACTTGGTCAAAATTCCTTTCAAAGGGATCATCAGCTAAGTTAACTCATACTTAGCCAATCTTGAAGTTTTGGAATTCTTTAAAACCTCTCTTAACATTGTCTTCAGTGCCTTCATCTCCATCCTTATCCAACAATTTCCCCCTTTTTGATGATGACAAAACTTCAGCCAAGTACCTGTTAAAACTTAAGCTAAAGATTGTAATCCTCAAAATTTTCTGAGATAGAAAAAGTATATTGGATTGAACTTGTCTTTTTATTGATATTTGAAAATAGTTACAAATACAAGTTCATCAGATGAGATGTCTGAAGAATAGATAATGTAAACTGATTACAAAAGATGTTTAAGATTTCTAACTATCAGCTCCATCATCAGATTCTTCAAGAACTTCTTCGTACTCATAAGATGACTCCTCATCATCTTCTTCTTCATCTTCATCAGCTTCTTCACCTTGAAGGATGACTTCTTTAGCAGCTTCCATTTTCTCTTTGAGTTGCTGCTGTCTTAGAAGTTCCATCGCCTTCTTAGCTGATTCTGTATTTTTGTACTTGGTTAAAGGCTCTGATTGATCAGCAGCAGAGTCTTTGGATTCAGCCATTACTTCATCAGTTTTGGCTTCTTCCTTAGTCTCTTCTTCAGACTTGTCTTTGCCTTGAACCTTTCCAAGTTCTTCTTCAGCTGTCTTGGTCAGTTCAGTAGTTTCATCAGTTTTATTTTCTTTAGCAGCAGAGGTTTCCTTGGTTGATTCTTCCCCTTTATCTTCCCCCTTTTTGTCATCATCAGACTTGATGACTTCTTCAGGTTTAGCAGCAGGGTTGAGTGCAACTGTTGGAACCTTCATAGCAGCACCTAAGGTCTTTAAATTCTGATTAACTACGTCATGACTTGCTGTAAGGTGATGAAGAGTTGTGCTGATGTTGTCAGTCTGGTCATTGAAGTAGTCAATGTTGAGATTTATAGTTGCAATTTCATTTTGGATTGCCTGTGCAGCATTTGATACTTCGTGCAACATCCCTAAGTTGACATCCTTCTCCTCTTCACTGACTTTGATGAAGGTTGCAGTCAGATCAGCTATCTTGTGCTCAGCTCTTTGAAGGGCAGTATGAAGATGATTTACATCAGCCTTCACATCTTCCACGTTTCTGTTCATGTCAATAAGGCTGTGCACTAACTGCAAAGAATTGTCTTGAGGAACAGGGAAACTTGTGATTTCAGTCTCGATAATCTTTTCAGTAGACTGTTGCACAGTTTCCAGCTGAAGTTTGTTGGACTCAGCCAACTCTGCTTTGAGCTCATTCTTCAGCTCCTCTTTGACCTTCATCAGCTGCTGGTGATGCTTCTCTTCTAGTTCCTTTACTGAATCCTCCATCAGCATCTGGAAAGCTTCCATCAGTGATGAGTGCTCATCACCTGATGAAGCAGAAGCAGCAGCTTCATCCTTTTCTTCAGTCTCCTGGTGGACAGGGACATCTTCCATCTTTGTCTCCTGATGATCTTCAGAATCCTTAGCATTCCACTCAATGGCTAAGGGCTTGTCAGCAGACTTGTCAGCAGTTTGATCAGCAGACTTGTCAGTAGACTCGTCTGTAGCTTTGTGTTCATCAGTGACGTCATCATAGAACAGGTTAGTGATTGTGCCATCATCATTGAAGCAAGTTGTTTGTCTAATCTGCCTCACAATGATCCAAGGGTTGACAAAGGCGTTATTTCCCTTGGGCACCTCACTGAACTCTTTCACTTCCTTGCCAAAGATAATGTGCTGGATACTTGGTAGTTGGGGCAACTCACTTGAGTGACCCTGCTGATATCTTGACCTTTCTGCCCATCTCTTCAAGGCGGTCATAACAGCAATGTTCACTGCTCTGTCTTCAGCATTGTCTTTCTTTCTTCTCTTGGCAGGCAGGGAGTTGTCAATTTTCTTGGCCTCCTCCAGTGCAAACTCCTTTGCATACTGATGCATAATGTCTCTGACATAACTGGGATCCAGGGCCTTCTGAATAGAGTTTGTTCTTAGCCAATTGAGAACCCATTGTTCTTCATCAGCTAACTCCTTTGAGTTTTGAAGTTCAAGTATGGATTTGTTCAACCTGTTGTGTCTCCAATTGATGTATCTTGGCTTCTCTTGATTGAACAAAGTCTTCAGCATTAGCTTCTGATCATAGTAAGCTAAGGACCTTTCGAATTTCTTGAAGAGTCCCTTATCAGTATACACTATGTTGAAAGCTCTTCTAACTTCAAACTTCTCTTTAGGTTTTGGCTCAGCAGCAGGCATCTTTGGCTTCTTAGGCTTGTCTTCACCATCAGCAGCCTCATTTATTTTGATGCTTCCTCCATGGACAGGTCCATAAGCATCAATTTTGCTGAGTTCAATGACCGTAGCCAATTCAGCAGCCTCTGCAGCTTCCCTTTCAGCCTTAGACATCTGTCTTCTGGCTTCATCCTTAGCAACTTGAGCCTGGCTTAGCTCAAGGGCCTTCTTCTCCTCCAATTCATCCTGCTTTCTTTGTTCAGCAGCTTCCCTTGCCTTTTTATCAGCCTTAGAGATCTTCTTTCTCTTAAGCACTATCTTCCTTTTGCCTTTGTCAGCTGGAGCAGGAGCTGGACCAGCAGATGAAATGGGAGCAGCAACTATAGGATTGATGATCATCACATCTGGATCATCTTGAGGTTGAGCAGCCTCAACTGTTGGTGCATCTTGATTCAACTGTTGCTCATCAGCTGTGTCAGCAACAGTAGCCCCAACAGCTTCAAGGGGTCTTTCAGCAGAATCAAGACTTGATCTCACCAAGTCTACCAACTCAGTGTCCTTTTCTAAAAATGTCATCTGCTTCCTTGCTGACTTCTTAGACAGACCTTGAATAGGTCTTGAAGCAGCAGTATCCCTTAGTTGGCTCTTTGTCCTGTGAGAGACATTCCCAGCAGGTTTTTCAGCAGATGGAGTCCTTGAAGGTGATGCAGGAGACATTCCCCTTACATCAGCAGTGGTCTGACTTGTAATTTGATTAACAGCAGTGTCAGCCACGGTCTTCACTTTCTTTGAAGCCTTCTCCTTAGGTTGATCAGCAACCTTCTTCTTCTTAGTCTCAGCAGCCAAGTCAGCTGTTTTGACTAATCTCCTTTGCCGTTTGGCAGGAACCTCCTTTGGTTCCTCATCTTCATCCTCTTCAGGCTCACCAGCCTTTCTCTTCATAATAGGCAAGTATTTGGACATTGCCTTGGACTTATGGATCTCCTTCCCATTTAACATAACACAACCCAGTTTTGACAGCAGATAACTGAGTGTGATTCTGTGGTTGGTGTAGGAGCCTTTTCCTTTCTTCACTTCGAGGAAATCAGCGAAGATGTACCATAATATGATGGACCAGTTGACTTCCAGCCCATAATAGATAGCAACCATGATGCTGAACCTCTTCATGGTAACAGCATCTAGAGAAAAGGTACAGTTCTCTATCAGCTTAGAGACCATATTAGCCATCCTCTGATATTCGTCCTTCAGCTGTTTCTTCCTAATGTTGCCAGTCAACATTTCTCCTTCCTTGGCGCAGATCGCCCAGAATTGTTGGTGCCTTTCTTCAGTCGGCACAGTAACATCATGTCTTCCTTTGTTTGGGAGACCAAACGTCTCATGAAGAACAGCAGGTGTGATGACCACAGATTTGTCACCAACTGTTGCCTTGATTTCCATAGAGTTGTAATCAGCAGATGCCGTTTTGTAATACTCAATAACCTGGTCAGTCCAGATTACGCCTTCGTTGTACTCCATGAAATTTACCAACTGTGCAGATTTGAACTTTTCCAACAACTCCTTCATCAAATCCGTACCAGATTGGTAGTAGGATTCATAAACTAGGAACATTCCTTCAGCGGCCATCTTAATCTGTTGAAAGTTTAGAGAAATAGGAAGAATTTTGCAGAGAATTTGCAAGTAAATTTTCTCTCAAGTATGCTTTGAATGTTTAGGGTGCGTAAAGAACTACACAGCTGATCAGATTGGGATTTATAGAGTTAGGGTATCTTGGATTCCGTGATACCAGCCAACCGTTAGATCCATTTCTTGTCAGTGTTAATCGTGCGGTGTCAGTTACGACCTTTCAAATTCAAATCGCATTAAATGAGGAGCGGGAATTTGTACCGCCCTTCTATCACTTGTAAAAGCGTGTTTTAGAAGATGAAACGTTTTAAACAGTTAGCTTTTACATAAGCGATCAAATGAGTAAATTAAATACTTATCTGATGGACTAATGTGCTGATGACACAGTTGTTATCAGAGAAAGCCAATAGCTGATAACCTTCCTCAGCTGTTTGTCAATCCAGCTAGATAAATAAGTCTTCATTCTTCAAGACTTTAATCTTCTGTTGAAAACATAACTTCAACTAACTGACATTAACAGATTTCATCTTTTAATTAGAAGTACCGCTAGTCTTACACGTTCCCCCTGACTTTAAGAATTCATAAGTTAACTAATCTGTTGAAAGTTAATCCTTGAAGATAAATAAGATGAGTAAGCTGTTGAATCTTAGTCTTCTGATAAGTTCCCCCTCAGCTTATGCATCTAATTTCAATAAACCTAGCTCAGCTCTTAGAGTTGAAAACCTTGTCTCACTTAAAGGTTTTGTGAAGATGTCAGCAATTTGATTTTCAGTAAATACATACTCTATTATGACATTTCCTTTCTCCACATGGTTTCTAATAAAGTGATGCTTGATCTCAATATGCTTAGTCATTGAATGACTTGTAGTATTCTAAGTAAGGCTGATTGCACTAGTATTGTCACAGTAGATTGGTATTCCACTCATCCATGAGATTAGACGACTACCTAAGAATTGACAGGCACCTGTTGTGCTTTTTCTATCAATCTTGCAGCCAGCAAGGTCAGAATCTGAATATCCAATAAGCTCTAATCCAAACTCTCTAGGATACCACAATCCCAAATCTTGAGTGCCCTTAATATACTTCAGTATTCTCTTGGCAGCTAAGAGATGAGATTCCTTGGGATTTGATTGGAATCTTGCGCAGACCCCAACTGAGTACATGATATCAGGTCTGCTTGCTGTAAGGTACAACAATGACCCAATAATGCCTCTGTATTTGGTTATGTCCACTGATTTGCCATCTTCATCTTTATCCAAGCGAAGACTTGTAGACATTGGAATAGTAGCAGTAGAGCTAGTCTCCATACCAAATTTCTTGAACAGATCATTTGTGTATTTTGCTTGGCTGATGAAAATTCCATCAGGCAACTGTCTAACTTGCAAACCAAGAAAATAATTAAGTTCTCCCATCATGCTCATTTCAAACTTGTTTTGCATCAGCTTTGAGAACTTGTCACACATCTGTTGATTAGTTGAACCAAAAATAATATCGTCCACATAAATTTGCACAAGCAAAATATGTTCTTCCCATTCAATAGTGAACAAGGTCTTGTCAACTTTACCTTTGCGAAATCCTTTAATTAAAAGAAAATCAGATAAGGTATCATACCATGCTCTTGGAGCCTGTTTCAGTCCATAGAGGGCTTTCTTCAGACGATACACCTTGTCTTCTTCTTGATAGACTTCAAAACCAGGTGGTTATTCAACGTAAACTTCTTCTTGCAATTCTCCATTGAGAAAAGCTGATTTCACATCCATCTGATAGACGGTGAAATTCTTGTGAGCAGCATAGGCAAGAAAGAGTCTGATTGCCTCTAATCTTGCTACTGGTGCAAATGTTTCATCAAAGTCAATGCCTTCTTCCTGGCAGTAACCCTTGGCCACTAATCTTGCTTTATTTCTGCTGACTTCACCATCTTCATTCATCTTATTTCTGAATACCCATTTAGTGCCAATGACTCTTTGATGACTTGGTCTAGGAACTAAGTACCAGACTTCATTCCTTTCAAATTGATTTAGCTCTTCTTGCATAGCTTCAATCCAGTTGGAATCACTAAGAGCTTCTTCAATCTGTTTGGGCTCAATTTGAGATAGAAAACTAGCAAACATAGCACCCTGTGCAGCAGCTCTTCTTGTTTTCACTCTGTCTAAGGGATCACCAATCACTAACTCTGGTGGGTGATTTCTGAGCCATCTGAGATCAGGTTGCAAATCATAATGTTGTCCTTTATTTTGATCTTGCAACACTACTGTTGGAGATCCAGTAGTAGTCTGTTGAACATTTGTTGTCTGTTGAACAGTCTCTGGTCTATCAGCTTGCAACTCGTCTGTTTGACAATCAGCACTGTGATTTTGAACAGCATTTGAGTTATCAGCTGGGTTGAGATCAGGTAGTATGATGGGAACATATTCTTCATTCTTTCCAACATTCAACTTCTGTAAATCAGTAGACAGATCTTGATTAATATTTTGATTCTTTTCAGAAGATTAACTTGGTTCATCAAATACTACATGAATGGATTCCTCTATTAGTAATGTTCTTTTGTTAAACACTCTATAAGCTTTACTAACAGTAGAGTATCCTACAAAGACAACTTCATCAGCCTTTTCAGCAAATGCAGTAAGGTGATTTTTACCATTATTTAAAACATAGCATTTACAACCAAAAATCTTAAAATAATGAATGTTTGGCTTCCTGTTGTTCCAAACTTCATATGGAGTCTTGTTTTGGTGCTTGTTGATCATGCATCTGTTTTGGGTAAAACATGCTGTGTTTGTTGCTTCTGCCCAAAATCTTTGAGGCAGTTTAGCTTCAGCTATCATGGTTCTGACAGCTTCCTTTAGTGTCCGGTTTCTTCTTTCAGCAAAACCATTCTGTTGAGGGATTCTAGCAGCTGAATACTCATGATGTATTTCTTTGATATTACAATACTCTTCAACAGTAGAGTTTGTAAACTATGTCCCTCTATCTGATCTGATCTTCAATATCTTTATGCTTTTCTCATTCTGGATCAGCTCCATCAGATTAGTAAGATGTTCCTTGGTTTCACTTTTCTTTTTCATGAATATCACCCAAGTATATCTTGAATAGTCATCCACAACAGCTAGGCAGTATTTCTTTCCACCATTGCTGACTGGATCAATGGGTCCAAATAAGTCCATGTGAAGTAGCTCCAATATTCTTCCAGAAGATTGGTGCTTCTTGCTTTTGAACGATGACTTGATTTGTTTACCCTTTTGACAGGCGTCACAAAGCTTATCTTTGCTCATGACTGTCTTTGAAATTCCTTCTACCAGATTATTCTTGATAAGTCTGTTGATGGTCTTGAAATTCACATGATTCATTCTTTTGTGCCACAGCCAACTAACTTCACTTGGTGTTGATGCCACCAAACAAATGTTTGAATTCTTGTCAGCAGAATTCCAGTCGACTATGTAGACATTCCCTTGTCGTCTTCCAGATAAAATTACCTTCTTTGTACCAATTTGTTCAACATAGCACTTATCTGTTGAGAAGATGACTGAATATCCTTTGTCACAAAATTGACTTATGCTCAGCAGGTTGTACTTTAGGCCTTTAACATATGAGACGTCAGATATCCCTATGTTTCCTTTGATTAAGCTTCCTTTTGCTACAATCTTGCCTTCTTTACTGTCTCCAAAAGTAACTTTTGGACCATCCACAGCAACAGCATCAGTCAGTTCATGTATGTTTCCACACATGTGTCTTGAACAGCCACTGTCCAAGTACCAGATTTTCTCTACTTTACTCCTACTCCTAATCCTAACCTACAAAACAAAGTAAAATTGTTTTAGGTACCCTTATTGAGAGGGTCCTGAAGGATTAGTTTCACCTTTGACAACCCAAGATGATGAAGTCTTAGGCTTCTTAGGTTTCTGAGTTTCAACAGGAGTATGAACAGCTTTGCCTTTACCACGTTCATCAGATTTGTCATATTGTTGATGATCAGCATGATAAGGATAATGTTCAAATGCAGAGTAAGATGCATGATAAGGAGGATATGCATGCATTGGATGAGCAAGATATGGTGCATAGTAAGTTGGATATTGAGGTGCATGATACATAGGATGATATGCAGCAGGTTGCACATAATAAGACTCATTTCCATACCAAGCATTTTGATTTTTCTTATTCTTATGCTTCTTTGGTTTACTACTTGCTTGCTCATTAACAGAAGACTTAGTTTTATCACTAGTCTGAGTAGTTTTAGCCTTATCAGAGGACTTCCTAGGACTCTTCTGTTTAGGCTTACTAGTCTGTTTTCCTACACTAGGCTCTTTGCTCTTTTTAGCCTTAGGAGTTTTCGTCTCCTTTAATACTTTCTCAGGTGAAGCAGGTCTAGCAGTTTGAACATACAGGATGACCTTACTATTGTCAGCAGATATAAATTTCTCAGTATGATTCAATTCTTGCTTATCCTGTTCTAAAGGTGTCTTCTGTTTACTAGACATAAGAGTGGATGCAACAGATGACTTCTCATGAGACTCAATGGCTTTCTCAAGCTCCATGATTTTTCCTTTATAAACTTCACATTCAGCTTTCAGAGACTCATGTTCTTGCTCAAGCTGTTTATATTCGGCTGATTCTCTTGGCCTTTCAGCTGAGAGTTTTAGTGAACTGTTTTGCTCTTTTAGCAATATCATCTCTTCCTTAAGCTTTTTATATGCTTCAACAATAGTAGTATTGTTAAGCATCATTTGTTCAAATGAACTAAATAGTTCATTCTCAAGAGGAGTTACCTCACTATCCTCAGAGTCATCAGATTCCTTAGCCATCAGGTAGAGAAGGGCAGGGCTCTCTTCATCAGAAGACTCTTCATCAGAAGTGTCAGAATCTGAATCAGATGAGTAAACGGCAGCTGGCTTTTCTGCTTCTGCTACCATTGCCTTAGCTTTCTGATGCTTTCTTTCTTTTCTGATTCTCTTTTCTTCTTCGGTATACTTCTCAGCTTTAGGATATGGGCAGTCTCTAATGAAATGACCCAGTTTCCTGCAATTATAGCACATCATCTTAGATTTATAAGAATCCTTATCCTGAGAAGAAGAAGTAGGGTTAGAAGTAGAAGCATTGTTATATTTGTTCTTCATTTTTCGTCTGTAGAACTTTTTAAAGTTGTTCATCAGCAATGCAACGTCTCCAGCAGTGTACTCCTTTTTGTTGAGTAGTGTGGCTTCATCAGATGAGTCCACATCTTTGCTTTTGTGAGCTGGCCTTCTGGGATTTTCAGTAGCAACAAGTGCAGCTGTGGGACTTGAAGTTGAGGTTTCTTCAACACCCATTCTTGGCAGTTTATACTCGTACGCCTTGAGTACTGAGAACAGCTCGGTGAGAGAAATCTTGCCCAGATCTCTTGACTCTTCCGTTGCTGTCACCTTCATGTTGAACTTTGGAGGTAGAGCCTTCAGAACTCTGACGGTTATCTCCTTGTCCGTAAAGGTTTTTCCAAGCTTTAACACTTCATTCAACGTCCTCGTAAACCTTGTATCCATCTGATCAATGGTTTCCGCAGACTTCATCTTGAAGTTGTCCAGCTTTTCCAAAGCAACACTCAGCTGATGCTCTTTGATGGCGTCGTTTCCTTCACTCATGTCACGAACCTTGTCCCACATTTCCTTCGCAGTTTTTCAATGTTTGACTTTGTCAAACCGATCATTGTCCAGGGCTTTGGTCATGATGAAACGGCCAACTTTATCCAGATTGAACAACTTTATTTCTTCGGCTGTCATATCTGTCAGATCTTTTTCCACCACCAGTTCAGCTTCATCAACTATAATGGTCTTGGTGAATTTGAATGGACCTTTTATGATACATATGTACATGTTGTCATTATAGGCAGCTAAGAAGATCTCCATTCTGATCTTCCAGTCTTCAAAAGACATACCAGTAATGTGGGGAACATGGCTGATACAGTCCATTTTTCAAAAAGTTTTGATTTTTCAAAAAGATGCTCTTTTGAAAAGTTTTAAAACCTTTGAAAAACACTTGGATCAAGCTCGTTGATTAGGCAACTGATTCAAATGAACCACCTGCTCTGATACCACTTGTTGGTCCCAAGTGGTCAGATGAGGTTTAGAGGGGGGGGGGGGGGGGTGAATAAACCTCTTTAAAAATTTTCTTCCAATTTTAACTTTAAAACTTTTTCTTTAACAGTGAGCAGACTAAGCTGATCAGAGAAGTTAGTTAAAAGTCTGTTCGTGAACAAATCTTTGAACAGATTTGATGACCACTCGTCTGATAAATACTTAGCTGATTTTGTCAAAATCAGTCTTAATACTTAGAGTACTTGCAGCGGATTTTTCAAAGTGTTTTTCACAAGTAATCTCAGTAGTTTGAAAAGTGTTTCCCCAGTTTTATAAACTCCTTTTAATGTTTTTTCAAACAGTTAAGTATAGTGTTTTTATGCAATCAGAAAATATGCAAGTTTAAAGTAATGTAAAAACACAAGTAATTTTTATAGTGGTTATATGGATGTAAATATCCTTTAATCCACTCGTCCAAGTCACAAAGATCTTGGGTTATACTAGAAACACAAAGTAACCAGTACACTCTGCTTACGCCGATCAACAAATAAACAGGCCGTAAGTGCGCAGTAAGAAATCACAAAGAAATCCTACTCTCTGAAGTAATATCACTCACTTAGATGGATATCTACTTCTCACAACACTCTTGTTTACAAAATCACTCAGAAGATGTATATAGCTTTGTTCTTCAACTTCGCTTTTCGTCAACAGATGACTAAGCTGATGAGTGAGCTGTTCTTGAGACTTAAAGAGTTCTGCTTCGAAAATTCTCTCAGAAATTGTGTTTCTTGCAATCTCTTCGTCTCTTTCAGCTATTTATACTTGAGGTTTGAAAAATGTCCGTTGAAGAGAGACAAGATTCAAATTCCTCGAGTACTGGTCCTTAAAATCCGCAAACGGCTCTTTTGCAGTCTGTCCGTACTGTAAACAGTACTATTCTGCAGGCAGCATTAAATGCACCCAGCTGATGCGAAGTCTTTCTTCAATCATTTTTCTTAAATATCCTCGTACTTCAGCATTTATTACTTCTAGGGGCATTTATTACCGTTGGGAAGACTTTATGATCCTTTCCACTTGGCTGTCGGAAGTGCAAGTCTGATGGCGAACTAGGCTGATCTCAAACTTGAACAAATCTGATTTGAGTCGACTGATCTTCATCAGTCTGATAACTTCCCTTCAGCAGATCAGAAGTCTTGGACCTTGAAATTTTGACTCTTTTGATGTCTTCTTGTACTTGGTCAAAATTCCTTTCAAAGGGATCATCAGCTAAGTTAACTCATACTTAGCCAATCTTGAAGTTTTGGAATTCTTCAAAACCTCCCTTAACAAATTGTCTTCAGTGCCTTCATCTTCATCCTTATCCAACAGATATTGTGGTAAGATTGGTGTGATCTGAAGTGAGTCACAGAGAAGCTTGATGTTCTCTTCCATAGCATCCAGTTGAGCTTGTTGTCTAAGTTGATTAGCCTCAAATGCCTTCATTCTGTTTAGGACAGATTCTCCTTGGTCACCTAACTGAATTTGAGTTCCCAGAATCCAATCAGCAGATGCATTGAAGTCCTTCATCATATTTTGCATTGTTTCATCCTCAGCATGAATGGCCATCTCAACTGTTTCTTCAATCTGTCTCCAACCAGCAGCAGTGCTCTGAGTCCTTTTTCTGAGTATGTCCATATCTTGACAGATGGACTTAACATTCTGAGCAGTATCTTCTATCAGATCGGTTGGAACAGCAGCAGCTTTCTGAGTTGGTTGACTTACAACAGTCAACAGATTGGCAGTTAACTTCTCTTCCATCTCCTTCATTGAGTTTGATATCATTTGCTGAATTGAATCCAACAAAGATGTTTATTGTAAGTTCTGAGAGGTAGAAGCAACTTCGGATGTAGTAGGAGGTAAGGCAAGAACTGCCTCTTCAGCAATTTGATCTGCTACTTGAGTTGTTTCTTCAGTTGTCAGATCTGCTGGACCAAAAGCAGGCTCATCTTCCTTGGTCTTATCAGCTTGACTAGGAGTGCTTTCGTTCTCCTTAGTCTGATCATTTTGTTCAGCAGAATCCTCCTTTTCTGTAATCTGATCAGCTTGATTCGGAGTGCTTTCCTTCTCCTTATCAGCTGGCTCAGAGGTATCATCCTTGTCTTTTTCTTGATTTACCAGAGCAGAGTTATTTTCCTTCTCTTTTTCCTTGTCCTGATCAGCAGGGTCAGCAGTGCCCTCTTTTTCTTTGTATTGATCTGCAGGATCAGAAGAAACTTCCTTCTCCTTGTCTTGGTCAGCAGGGGGTGCTTGGATCTTCTTGATATTTATAATGGTGCGCCTTGTGCCAGCTTCGTCCAAAGCAGTCCTGTGAATAATCCAAGTTAGATCATCAATAGGAACAAAGGGTGAGATAGGATCTTCTGGTAATTCTTCATATGGCCTAATGTTAGTGCCATAGACAATCTGCTTCAGACTAGGAAGGGGGATCATAATGCTTGGTTGCCCCTTCATCTTTCTAGTCTTCTTGGCCCATGTTTCCATTGTCTGGGAAACAGCCAGCTTAATGGATCTTTCCTTGAGGTCCTCATCATCAGGAAACTCCTCAGGAACAAATTCATAGATTTTCTTTGCTTCTGCTTTCACAACTTGACTGATCCTCAGTCTCAACTTGTCCAAGAAGAACTCTGAGTCTAGTGCTCGAGTGATAGAACCTGTCTCAAGCCACTTTAGTACCCAAGCTTCTTCATCAGCAAAGATCTTCCAGCTTGCAATCTGGTCTTTACTCTTTGTCAGACGATAGTCTCTCCATCTATTATATCTGATCTTTTCTTTGTTGAACATCGTCAGACGAGTAATCCTTTCATTCTCAGCATCCAACCTTTTGATGAATTCTTCAAAGGCATCAGGGTCATCCCTGACAATCTCCAAAGCCAGTTTAACTTCTTCTCTTCTTTTAGGTTGTATTGCTGGAGTAGGCATAACTGGTTTGGGCTTGGTGGGATCTAACTGTTCACCAATTACAATGCCTCCAGTATGCTTAGGACCATGAGAGTCCTTAGCACTTGCCTCAATAGCAGCAGCTAACTCAGCTGCTTCTATAGCATCCCTTTGTGCTTGAGTCATCTTGCTGGCTTCTTCTTCCAGCCTTTTTAGCTCAAGGTTCTTCAGACGATCCTCCTCAGCCTTTTCTGCAGCTTTCTTTTGTCTTTCAGCTTCATCTTGCTTCTTCTTTGCAGCAGCAGAGACATAAGGAATCACAATCTTACCAGTCCTTTGCTTCTTTGCTTCTGGACTTTCAACAACTTGAAGTGGAGTTGCAGCAACAGGAGTAGGATGCAGAAGGAGTGTTTCTCCTTCACCTGTTGAGCCAGTCTGCTGTTCAGCTCCTTCCTCAGCAGACACTTCAACAGCAAGGTTTCCAGTAGATTCAACAGCAGCATCATTTGAAGGTTCTTCACTAGGTCTCTCTGCTGATGTTGGTGTTTCCCTTACTGTTTCAGTTGTTTCCTCAGAGAATGTCACCTTTCTCTTTGCCTTAGACTTGGCAATTCTCTTTGATGATTCAGGTTTGGACTTAGGAGGTCCTTTTGCAGCACTCCTTGTCCTCATTCTCTTCTTTGTTCGAACAGGAACAGCTTCCTCAGAATCTGTTCTTTCTGGAGATGATCCAGTCTCCATTTGCTCAATTTCTTTGGTGAAGTCATCAATCATCTTTTCAGGAATGACAACTTCAGGCTGTGCTGATCCATCTTCAACAGCAGGGGTTGATGTTTGATCAGCAGACATACTAGTCTGTCCAGCTTTCTTTCCCTTCTTGGCAGGGCCCTTAGCAGCTTTAGCAGGGGCTTTTCTTTTAGAAGTGCCCACACTCCTAACAGGCTCATACAACTTAACTCCTTTCCACCATGTATGTTCTTTCCACCTCCCATTGGACATCCAAGGCTTTTGAACAGATGGCTCAATAAGATAGCATACTTGACCTTTTTATCACACAAAAGATCAAACACATGAGCAGCCCAGTTTATCTTCAATCCATAGTAGATGTTGATCATGGTGTAGTATCTTCTTCTTGGTAAGCCATCCAAGGAACTTGTACTGTAGTCCAGTACTTTCGCAATGATGTCAGCGAACCTCTGATACTCATCTTTCAACTGAGTCTTCATCAGAGTTCCTGTCATCTCCTCCCCTTCCTTAGCACAAATTGCCCAGAATTCCTCTTCTTTTTCAGACCCTAGGTCTGTCACATCTCCTCCCTCATTTGTCAGCTTGTAGATTTCACTTAACACAGCAGCTGAGATACAAATCTTTTTCCCTCCGACAGTGGCAGTCATAGTGGTTCTTTCCTTGTTGATTTTTCTGGTGCTGTAGAAATTATCAACATCTTCAAGGTACACATGCTCCTCGTGAGCTTCCAGAACTGGTACTAGTGATGCCTCTTTGATTTTCTTCATGATAATTCGCATCAGATCGGTGCCAGATTTGTAAAACTTTTCATAGCTCAAATATATTCCTTCAACAACCTCCATTGTGAGATTAAGTAATGAAAATCTGTAGGGAACAGAGAGCTAGAGAACAGAGAGCTTAGAGAGTTAGAGAATTTAGGAATTTTGTGTGCGTAAGACGACTGGTCTGTTCAGATCGGATTTTATACGTTTCTTTTGTTATTGATTGTCGTGATAAACATGAACCGTAAGATTGATCTGACAGGTTTAAATCGTGCGGGTGAGAATTGCGGACTTCAAAATGATTATTTTTAATGTCAGATGGGCGGGAAACTCAATCGGCACTTATCTATTACTTATAAAAGCGTGTTTCAAAAGATGCGATTTATAACCATGCTTATATAATGTATCAGATGAGTAGAGTTTAACTTATCTGACATACGAGTGATCTGTTATCTGATATTACTAGAGAAAGCCAATAGCTAGTAATCTTCCTCTGCTGTTTGTCAATCGAGCAAGATAATTTAATCTTCAATCTTCAAGAATTAAGAACAGATCTTCTGATAACGTAACTTCAACTAACTGTCATTAACGAATTTCATCTTTAGATCCGAAGTACCGCTAGTCTTACACGTTCCCCCTGTCTTTAAGAATTCATAAGTTAACTAGTCTGTTGAAAGTTAATCCTTGAATATAATAATGGATATCTAAGCTGATGAACTTCAGTCTTCTGATGAGTTCCCACTCAGCTTATGCATCCAAATTAAGTAGTCCTAGTTCAGCTCTTAGAGTTGAAAACCTTACTTCACTTAAAGGTTTAGTGAAAATATCAGCAATCTGATTGTCAGTATGAACATACTCAATCATAACATTTCCTTTTTCCACATGATCTCTAATGAAGTGATGCTTGATCTCTATATGTTTAGTCCTTGAATGACTTGTAGTGTTCTGAGTAAGTGAGATTGCACTAGTGTTGTCACAGTAGATTGGAATTCCACTGATCTTAATGTTGTAATCTTCTAGTTGATGCTTCAACCAAAGTATCTGTGCACAGCAAGCTCCAGCAGCTATATACTCAGCTTCAGCAGTAGATATAGAAACTGAAGTCTGTTTCTTACTCATCCATGAGATCAGACGACTACCTAAAAACTGACAGGCACCTGTTGTGCATTTCCTATCAATTTTGCAGCCAGCAAGGTCTGAATCTAAATAACCAATAAGCTCAAATCCAGATTCTCTAGGATACCACAATCCCAATTCTTGAGTGCCCTTAATATATTTCAGTATTCTATTGGCAGCTAAGAGATGAGATTCTTTGGGATTTGATTGAAATCTTGCACAAACCCCAACTGAGTACATGATATCAGGTCTACTTGCTGTTAGATATAACAGTGACCCAATAATGCCTCTGTATTTTGTTATGTCTACTGATTTGCCATCTTCATCTTTATCCAAACGAAGACTTGTAGACATAGGAACAGTAGCAGTAGAGCTAGTTTCCATACCAAATTTCTTGAACAGATCTCTTGTGTATTTTGCTTGGTTGATGAATATACCATCAGGCAACTGTCTAACTTGCAGACCAAGAAAATAATTGAGTTCACCCATCATGCTCATTTCAAACTTATTCTGCATGAGCTTGGAGAACTTGTCACACATCTGTTGGTTAGTTGAACCAAAAATAATATCGTCCACATATATTTGCACAATTAATATATGATTCTCCCATTCAATTGTAAACAAGGTTTTGTCAACTTTACCTTTGCAAAATCCTTTAATTAAAAGAAAATCAGATAAAGTGTCATACCATGCTCTTGGAGCCTGTTTCAGTCCATAGAGGGCTTTCTTTAGACGATGCACCTTGTCTTCTTGTTGATAAGCTTCAAATCTAGGTGGTTGTTCAACATATACTTCTTCTTGCAGTTCTCCATTGAGAAATGCAGACTTCACATCCATCTGATAGACAGTGAAGTTCTTGTAAGAAGCATAGGCTAGAAACAGTCTGATTGCATCAAGTCTTGCTACTGGTGCAAATGTTTCATGAAAGTCTATTCCTTCTTCTTGACAATAACCCTTGGCCACTAATCTTGCTTTGTTTCTGGTAACAGTACCATCTTCATTCATCTTATTTCTGAACACCCATTTAGTGCCAATTACTCTTTGATGATTTGGTCTAGGAACTAAGTACCAGACTTCATTCCTTTCAAATTGATTCAACTCTTCTTGGATAGCTTCAATCCAGAAGGAATCATTGAGAGCTTCTTCAATTTGTTTAGGCTCTATTTGAGATAGAAAACTAGCAAACATAGCATCTTGTGCAGCAGCTCTTCTTGTTTTCACTCTATCCAAAGGATCGCCAATCACTAACTCTGGAGGGTGATTCCTGAGCCATCTGAGATCAGGTTGCAGGTCTGGATGTTGTCCTTGATTATGATCTTGCAACACTACTGTTGGAGTTCCAGTAGTAGTCTGTTGAACATTTGTTGTCTGTTGAACAGTCTCTGGTCTGTCAGCTGTTTGTAACTCGTCTGTTAGACAATCAGTGATCTGATTTTGAACAGCACTTGAGTTGGCAGCTGAGTTGAGGTCGGGTAGTATGATGGGAACATATTCTTCATTCTTTCCAACATTCAACTTCTGTAAATCAGTAGACAGATCTTGATTAATATTTTGATTCTTTTCAGAAGATTGACTTGGCTCATCAAATACTACATGAATGGATTCTTCTATTAGTAATGTTCTTTTGTTAAAAACTTTATAAGCTTTACTAACAGTAGAGTATCCTACAAAAACAACTTCATCAGCCTTTTCTGCAAATGCAGTAAGGTGATTTTTACCATTATTTAACACAAAACATTTACAACCAAAAATCTTAAAATAGTGAATGTTTGGTTTCCTGTTGTTCCAAACTTCATATGGAGTCTTGTTCTGATTTTTGTTGATCATGCATCTGTTCTGGGTAAAACATGCTGTGTTTGTTGCTTCTGCCCAAAATCTTTGTGGCAGCTTGGCTTCAGCTATCATGGTTCTGACAGCTTCTTTTAGTGTTCTGTTTCTCCTTTCAGCAACACCATTCTGTTGAGGGGTTCTAGTAGCTGCATACTCATGATGTATTCCTTTGATGTTACAATACTCTTCAACAGTAGAGTTTGTGAACTCTGTCCCTCTATCTGATCGGATCTTCAATATTTTTATGTTTTTCTCATTCTGGATCAGTTCCATCAGATTAGTAAGATGTTCCTTGGTTTCACTTTTCTTCTTCATGAATATCACCCAAGTATATCTCGAATAGTCATCCACAATAGCTAGGCAGTATTTCTTTCCACCATTGCTGACTGGATCAATCGTTCCAAATAAGTCCATATGTAGCAGCTCCAAGATTCTTTCAGAAGATTGGTGCTTCTTGCTTTTGAATGATGACTTGATTTGTTTCACTTTCTGACTTGCGTCACAGAGCTTGTCTTTACTCATGACTGTTTTTGGAATCCCTTCTACCAGATCATTCTTTATCAATCTATTTATGGTCTTGAAGTTTAAATGATTCATCCTTTTGTGCCATAGCCAACTAACTTCACTTGGTGTTGATGCCACCAAATAGATGTTTGAATTCTTGTCAGCAGAATTCCAGTCGACCATGTAGACATTTCCTTGTCGTCTTCCAGATAAAATTACCTTCTTTGTACCAATCTGTTCAACGTAGCACTTATCTGTTGAGAAGATGACTGAATATCCTTTATCACAAAATTGACTTATGCTCAGCAGATTATACTTTAGGCCTTTAACATATGAGACGTCAGATATCTCTATGTTTCCTCTGATTAGTCTTCCTTTAGCTTTAATCTTGCCTTCCTTGCTGTCTCCAAAAGTAACTTTTGGACCATCCACAGCAACAGCATCAGTCAGCTCATGTATGCTTCCACACATGTGCCTTTAACAACCACTGTCCAAGTACCAGATCTTCTCTACTTTACTCCTACTCCTAATCCTAACCTACAAAACAAAAGATAAAATTGTTTTAGGTACCCTTATTGAGAGGGTCCTGAAGGATTAGTTTCACCTTTGACAACCCAAGATGTTGATGTCTTAGGCTTCTTAGGCTTCTGAGTTTTGACAGGAGCATGAACAGTTTCATTTTTATCATAATTAGCAGATAAGTCATGTTGTTGATCAGTATGATAAGAATAATGTTCATAAGCAGGGTAAGGTGCATGATAAGCAGGATATGCATGCATTGGATGAGCAGGATATGGTGCATAGTAACTAGGAAATTGAGGTGCATGATACATAGGAGGATATGCAGCAGGTTGCACATAATATGACTCATTTCCATACCAAGCATTTTGATTTTTCTTATTCTTATGCTTCTTTGGCTTACTAGTAGCTTGCTCATTAACAGACGACTTAGTTTTACCACTCGTCTGATTCAGTTTAGCTTTATCAGCAGACTTCTTGGGACTCTGCTGTTTGGTCTTACTAGTCAGTTTACCTACACTAGGTTCTTTGCTCTTTTTAGCCTTAGGAGATTTCTTCTCTTTTACCACTTTCTCAGGTGAAGCAGGTCTAGCAGTTTGAACATACAGAATGACTTTACTATTGTCAGCAGATATAAATTATTCAGTATGATTCAATTCTTGCTTATCCTGTTCTAAAGGCATCTTCTGTTTACTAGACATGTGAGTGGATGCAACAGATGATTTCTCATGAGACTCAATAACTTTTTCAAGTTCCATGATTTTTCCTTTATAAACTTCACATTCAGCTTTCAGAGATTCATTTTCTTGCTCAAGCAGTTTATATTCAGCTGATTCTCTTGGCTTTTCAGCTGTGAGTTTCAGTGAACTATTTTGCTCTTTTAGCAATATCATCTCTTCCTTAAGCTTTTTATATGCTTCAGCAATAGTAGTATTGTTAAGCATCATTTGTTCAAATGAATTAAACAATTCATTATCAAGAGGTGTTACCTCTTCCTCAGAGTCATCAGATTCCTTGGCCATCAGGCAGAGTAGAGCAGGTTTCTCTTCATCAAACGACTCTTCATCAGACGTATCTGAATCTGAATCAGATGAGTAGACAGCAGTCAGCTTTTCTGCTTCAGCCATCATTGCCTTGCCTCTCTGATGTTTTCTTTCTTTTCTGATTCTCTTCTCTTCCTCAGTGTACTTCTCTGATTTTGGATATGGACAGTCTCTGATGAAATGTCCCAATTTCCTGCAGTTATAACACATTAGTTTTGCTTTATAATTATCTTTTTTCTTGAGAAGAGGAGTTAGGTTTAGAAGTAGAAGCATTGTTGTATTTGTTCTTCATTTTTCTCTTGTAGAACTTCTTGAAATTGTTCATTAGCAATGCTACATCTCCAGCTGTGTATTCCTTCTTGTTGAGTAGAGTGGCTTCATCAGATGAGTCCACTTCTTTGCTTTTCTATGCTGGTCTTCTGGTATTTTCAGCAGCAACCAGTGCAGCTGTGGGTCCTGAAGTTGAGGTTTCTTCAATTCCCATTCTAGGCAGTTTATACTCGAATGCCTTGAGTACGGAGAACAGCTCTGTAAAAGAAATCTTCCCCAGATCTCTTGATTCTTCCATTGCTGTTACTTTCATGTTGAACTTTGGGGGTAAGGCCTTTAGTACTCTGACAGTAATCTCTTTGTCAGTGAAAGTCTTTCCTAGCTTTAGGACTTCGTTGAGTGTTCTGGTGAACCTGGTATCTATCTGATCAATGGTCTCTCCAGACTTCATCTTGAAGTTATCCAGTTTCTCCAAAGCAACAGTGAGCTGATGCTCTTTTATTGCATCATTGCCTTTGCTCATATCTCTGACTTTATCCCACATCTCCTTTACAGTCTTGCAATGTTTGACTTTGTCAAACCGATCATTATCCAGGGCTTTAGTCATGATAAATCTTCCGACTTTATCCAGATTAAATAGTTTTATTTCCTCTGGAGTCATCTCATGAAGGTCTTTTTCCACCAGTTCAGCATCAACTATATATGGTCTTGGTGAATTTGAATGGACCTTTATGATACATGTGTACATGTTGTCATTATAGGAGCAGCTAAGGATCTCCATTCTGATCTTCCAGTCTCAAAGACATACCAGCAATGTGGGGAACATGGCTGATACAATCCATTTTTCAAAAAGTTTTGATTTTTCAAAAAGATGCTCTTTTGAAAAGTTTGAAAACCTTTGAAAAACACTTGGATCAAGCTCGTTGATCAGGCAGCTGATTCAAATGAACCACCTGCTCTGATACCACTTGTTGGTCCCAAGTGGTCAGAAGAGGTTTAGAGGGGGGGGGGGTGAATAAACCTCTT
>CM064882.1:15170574-15241269 GCA_003313485.2 Penstemon barbatus
GATGTATTCCTTTGATGTTACAATACTCTTCAACAGTAGAGTTTGTGAACTCTGTCCCTCTATCTGATCGGATCTTCAATATTTTTATGTTTTTCTCATTCTGGATCAGTTCCATCAGATTAGTAAGATGTTCCTTGGTTTCACTTTTCTTCTTCATGAATATCACCCAAGTATATCTCGAATAGTCATCCACAATAGCTAGGCAGTATTTCTTTCCACCATTGCTGACTGGATCAATCGTTCCAAATAAGTCCATATGTAGCAGCTCCAAGATTCTTTCAGAAGATTGGTGCTTCTTGCTTTTGAATGATGACTTGATTTGTTTCACTTTCTGACTTGCGTCACAGAGCTTGTCTTTACTCATGACTGTTTTTGGAATCCCTTCTACCAGATCATTCTTTATCAATCTATTTATGGTCTTGAAGTTTAAATGATTCATCCTTTTGTGCCATAGCCAACTAACTTCACTTGGTGTTGATGCCACCAAATAGATGTTTGAATTCTTGTCAGCAGAATTCCAGTCGACCATGTAGACATTTCCTTGTCGTCTTCCAGATAAAATTACCTTCTTTGTACCAATCTGTTCAACGTAGCACTTATCTGTTGAGAAGATGACTGAATATCCTTTATCACAAAATTGACTTATGCTCAGCAGATTATACTTTAGGCCTTTAACATATGAGACGTCAGATATCTCTATGTTTCCTCTGATTAGTCTTCCTTTAGCTTTAATCTTGCCTTCCTTGCTGTCTCCAAAAGTAACTTTTGGACCATCCACAGCAACAGCATCAGTCAGCTCATGTATGCTTCCACACATGTGCCTTTAACAACCACTGTCCAAGTACCAGATCTTCTCTACTTTACTCCTACTCCTAATCCTAACCTACAAAACAAAAGATAAAATTGTTTTAGGTACCCTTATTGAGAGGGTCCTGAAGGATTAGTTTCACCTTTGACAACCCAAGATGTTGATGTCTTAGGCTTCTTAGGCTTCTGAGTTTTGACAGGAGCATGAACAGTTTCATTTTTATCATAATTAGCAGATAAGTCATGTTGTTGATCAGTATGATAAGAATAATGTTCATAAGCAGGGTAAGGTGCATGATAAGCAGGATATGCATGCATTGGATGAGCAGGATATGGTGCATAGTAACTAGGAAATTGAGGTGCATGATACATAGGAGGATATGCAGCAGGTTGCACATAATATGACTCATTTCCATACCAAGCATTTTGATTTTTCTTATTCTTATGCTTCTTTGGCTTACTAGTAGCTTGCTCATTAACAGACGACTTAGTTTTACCACTCGTCTGATTCAGTTTAGCTTTATCAGCAGACTTCTTGGGACTCTGCTGTTTGGTCTTACTAGTCAGTTTACCTACACTAGGTTCTTTGCTCTTTTTAGCCTTAGGAGATTTCTTCTCTTTTACCACTTTCTCAGGTGAAGCAGGTCTAGCAGTTTGAACATACAGAATGACTTTACTATTGTCAGCAGATATAAATTATTCAGTATGATTCAATTCTTGCTTATCCTGTTCTAAAGGCATCTTCTGTTTACTAGACATGTGAGTGGATGCAACAGATGATTTCTCATGAGACTCAATAACTTTTTCAAGTTCCATGATTTTTCCTTTATAAACTTCACATTCAGCTTTCAGAGATTCATTTTCTTGCTCAAGCAGTTTATATTCAGCTGATTCTCTTGGCTTTTCAGCTGTGAGTTTCAGTGAACTATTTTGCTCTTTTAGCAATATCATCTCTTCCTTAAGCTTTTTATATGCTTCAGCAATAGTAGTATTGTTAAGCATCATTTGTTCAAATGAATTAAACAATTCATTATCAAGAGGTGTTACCTCTTCCTCAGAGTCATCAGATTCCTTGGCCATCAGGCAGAGTAGAGCAGGTTTCTCTTCATCAAACGACTCTTCATCAGACGTATCTGAATCTGAATCAGATGAGTAGACAGCAGTCAGCTTTTCTGCTTCAGCCATCATTGCCTTGCCTCTCTGATGTTTTCTTTCTTTTCTGATTCTCTTCTCTTCCTCAGTGTACTTCTCTGATTTTGGATATGGACAGTCTCTGATGAAATGTCCCAATTTCCTGCAGTTATAACACATTAGTTTTGCTTTATAATTATCTTTTTTCTTGAGAAGAGGAGTTAGGTTTAGAAGTAGAAGCATTGTTGTATTTGTTCTTCATTTTTCTCTTGTAGAACTTCTTGAAATTGTTCATTAGCAATGCTACATCTCCAGCTGTGTATTCCTTCTTGTTGAGTAGAGTGGCTTCATCAGATGAGTCCACTTCTTTGCTTTTCTATGCTGGTCTTCTGGTATTTTCAGCAGCAACCAGTGCAGCTGTGGGTCCTGAAGTTGAGGTTTCTTCAATTCCCATTCTAGGCAGTTTATACTCGAATGCCTTGAGTACGGAGAACAGCTCTGTAAAAGAAATCTTCCCCAGATCTCTTGATTCTTCCATTGCTGTTACTTTCATGTTGAACTTTGGGGGTAAGGCCTTTAGTACTCTGACAGTAATCTCTTTGTCAGTGAAAGTCTTTCCTAGCTTTAGGACTTCGTTGAGTGTTCTGGTGAACCTGGTATCTATCTGATCAATGGTCTCTCCAGACTTCATCTTGAAGTTATCCAGTTTCTCCAAAGCAACAGTGAGCTGATGCTCTTTTATTGCATCATTGCCTTTGCTCATATCTCTGACTTTATCCCACATCTCCTTTACAGTCTTGCAATGTTTGACTTTGTCAAACCGATCATTATCCAGGGCTTTAGTCATGATAAATCTTCCGACTTTATCCAGATTAAATAGTTTTATTTCCTCTGGAGTCATCTCATGAAGGTCTTTTTCCACCACGGTATCAACTTCATTGATTTTTATCGTCTTGGTGAATCTGAATGGACCTTTAATGATACATGTATACATGTTGTCATTGTAAGCAGCTAAGAAGATCTCCATTCTGATCTTCCAGTCTTCAAAAGACATACCAGCAATGTGGGGAACATGGCTGATACAATCCATTTTTCAAAAAGTTTTAGTTTTTCAAAAAGATGCTCTTTTGAAAAGTTTTGAAAACCTTTGAAAAACACTTCGTTCAAGCTCGTTGATCAGGCAGCTGATTCTAATGAACCACCTGCTCTGATACCACTTGTTGGTCCCAAGTGGTCAGATGAGGTCTAGAGGGGGGGGTGAATATGTTGGGTTATGGGGTGCTCGATTGTCAATACAACAGTGCGGAATTTAAAATTTTTCGAGTCATCCAAAAGTCCCATAATGAAAGTCTCCATATTACATATACGAAAAGCATAAACAAGCACAGAGCATAATAAACATAGGGGGTTTTCGATTTTTACCTCACCACAAGCAAGGTGGTGGAAACCTCCAACTCTGATTCTGAACACGGATCTAGTTCACAGGAGTGATCCAAACATCTCACCTCCAAAGTTAGTCCACACCAATTGGATTCTGGCAACACCTCAAGATCTTAGGCTCAGAACTGGATTCAGGAGATTCGTTAATGTAGGATTGTGTAGATCTACTTGACAGGTCAAGATCTAACACGGTGGAACAAAGGGAGATGGGCGGCGGCACTTGAGCAGCTCACGGCAGCAGGTGGCGGTGGCTCTAGGTGGCGGCGGCGGCTAGGGTTTCTAGCACAAAGGGGGCGGCGCTTTTTAGGTCTTAGGGAGCTAGGGTTTTTCTTGTTGTCTCTCTCTCTTTGAGCTCTATTAGAACTCTATATATAGACTCCCTTTTGACCTAAGTTTGTAAGACTCCTTATGGGCTTTAATAAAAGCCCATGTCTTGTAAGCCTACATTTAATTAATTACTTTTAATTAAATGCCCAACCTTTAATAAATCATTATTTCTTTTATATAATTAATTAGTAACTTAATTAAACATTTAATTAATCAAGTCAACTAATTAATTAATCTCCCACTTGAATTAAAATACTTTAATTCATTTAATTGATTTAATTACTTTTAAATCAATTAATTCCTTCAGTATCCTTTATAACAGTCACCGTCCAATTGTATTGTGTGTGACCCTTTGGGTTCACCATCAATTGGCAGCAGGCCCACGAATTCCTCGTGATTTAATTTATGAACAATAAATTGCTCCGGTCAATTAAACAACCTTTAATTGACCACTCCTAGAATCAAATCCTCTATTAACTCAGGAGTACCTACACTTCATGGTCGATGTCTAGCCACAAGCCCATGAAGCCCAACTTCAGGTGAATTGATACTTGTGAACCTCGTCTCATATAATTACCATGTACATACGGTCCTTCTATCGACTAATATTCCCGATCAAGACTTAGGGTGTGTGAATTGATCGGCACCTCTAAATTTGTCTCGATAACTATACTTTCTAATTCAGGATAATATTCCTTTGTGACCTTCTAAATTTGGAAACCCCTTTCCAAATCCGTCACCGACCACGGCCTTGGATTCCTCGGATATATTATCTAAGAATCGTATAGGAAATTCTCTCATCCATTACAATGAGTCAATAGATTCCATATTGGTACTAACCACTCGCGTACATGTCCATACGCACCCAACCTAGGCATGTTATGACCAAGCTACGTGGCCTATACCTAGATCTAAGAACGTACTTTCATGCACCGAACTCGCCCTAGTACCTCAAGTCAAAGGACTAAATCGTACACTATTATAATCCTTGAGAAACATCCCATCACCGATGTGCGACATGCGCTTCCACAATGGGTTTCCCTGTTCGGGTCGTTCGATGCGTTCAATCCTCCATTGAACCACCTACTCATATGCACTGGCCTCAAATGCCTTGCTCATGAAACGCTGCAAATTCACTCCATGTGAATCATGCATATTCGTACAAGTCTTTGCGATTCCTACGATACCCCGTCTCGTTTCGGAATCTATGACTTGGAACAGTTTTTAAGATTACGACATTTGAGACTGTTTCATGATTGCACTCAGTACTAAAGTGAATCATCCCATAGTCAAATGTAATCTAAGGATTTCATCCAATCGCTTAAATGTATTTGCGAGAGATGAAGTTGGCCATTGTTTATCCTTCTACACATATAAATAAACGTGCGTATTAAATCATTTATACTAAAGAAAGATAATGATAGTTTCACTACAAGCTAAATATATTGGCTTGCAGGGCACTATTCCATCAATCTCCCACTTGCCCTAAAGCCAATCACAAACGTTTCTAGGACCCATCTTTCTAAAGATGTTCTTCGAACTCATTTCATGATATAGCCTCTTTTAGTGGATCCGCTAAGTTGTCTTCTGAGTAGACGCGATCCATTACGCGCGTTAACTCTACCAATGATTTCTCTAATCAATTGGTACTTTTCTTTCAATTGTGTTTAGATTTCTGGTAAGATCTCGAATGCTTTGCATCAACAATAGCTCCAATGTTATCATATAAGATAACCATGAGCTTCGCAATGCTAGGCACTACATCCAACCATAGGATGAAGTTTTATATCCAAACAGTTTCTTAAGCCGCATTTAATGCTACATTTAATGCTGCAATATATCTTGCATCAGTGGTTTGTATGGTTACGGTGATTTGCTTGGAACCCTTTCAAATTTACCGTTACCCCATTGAGGCAGGATATGTATCCAAAAATGGATATACTTAATTCATCCACATCAGACTGAAATTCGAATCAGTGAATCCTTCGAATTTTAATTCTCCACTACCACCGTAGACCAAGAACAAATCCTTTAGTCTTTGTCAAGAGCTTAAGGATATCTATTACGGTGGTCCAGTACTTCTTCACTGGAGTTTGACTAGCAACTGCTCGCGATACTTGAGCAAGTTCTACGTCTGGTCTAGTACATAGTAAAGCATGCCACATGCAACCTTTTGTTTGAAACATAAGGTATTTGAGACATTCTCCTTTATTCTCATTTGATGTAGGGCACATCAATTTTGGAACAAGGGATACAGTGTCTCACTGGAAGCAATCCTTACTTGGATTCTTCATACTGAATATTTTCAGTATTGATTCTATGTACTTAGATTTAGAGAGTGTCAACATCTCTTTCCGATCTATTCCATAGACACGTATCCCAATAGGCAAGATGCTTCTCCTAAATCTTTCATGGAGAATTGTATGGACAACCATGCTTTCGTCTGTGCTAACATTCTGATATCATACCAGATATTCAGAACATTATCGACATATAAAATATGAGCTTCATCGCGCTCCCACTAATCCTTTTGTACACTCATGGTTCATACTCGTTTTGATGAAGTCAAATGTCTTGACTATCTCTTCAGAACAAATGTGAATCTAAATGGATTCAGACATTGCTAATGGAGAAAAGGTTTCATCAAAGTCTGTTCCAGAACATTGTGAATAGCCTTTTTACCACTAGTCAATTCTTAGAGGCAACACCTCTCCATTCATTCCAAGTTTGAAGATCCATTTATAACTTATAACCAACTTATAGGGATAAATCCCTTGGGTGGATCAATCAAGGTTATACCTTGTTGGAATGGATGGGATCCATTTTGGTTTGCATGGCTTCGAGCCACGCATCCGAATCTATGTCCGACATCGCTTCTTGATAGGTCCTTGGATCACTTTCCACATTCTCGTTTTCGTGAATGAAACCAAATCGCTCTGGCTCCTTACGAATTCGATCAGACCTTCGAAGAGTAGGTGTACTAGTAGATTTAGTAAATTCTGGATTAACTCCCACTGTTTGCGGGAATGGGTCCAAATCTTGGACTTCATCAAGTTCCATGACGTTTCCATTTCCTTTGACGAGAGATTCATCAACAGAGGAACTGGTATCTAGGAGAAACGATTGTTTCTCATTGTCGTGGAACAGGTATCCAATGGATTTCGTTGGATACCCCACAATTATATTCAAATTGGATCTACTAGCCAATTTATCTCCTTTCTCGTTTCTACCATCGGCAGGAGATCTCCATACTCAGAAGTAAGAGCATAGAGGTATTTTGCCATACCTTTCTTGGTAAAGCTTTGCAGGCACGAACTTTGAAGGTACTTTGCTCAGTATCTTCGATGCAGTCAGGAGGACTAACCCCTAGAATGCATAAGGAAGCTTAACAAAACTCAATATGGATCGAACAATGTTAAACAATGTTAGATTCCATCTCTTTAGACACTTCAATAAGTTGAGGCGTCTTAAGAGGAGTTTGTTGTATGAGAATCTCATTCTTATTAAGATAATTGAGGAATCCTTGACAAGTATTTGTCATCTCAACTAGATCGAAAGGTCGTAATACTTTATCTTTGTTGATTCTTTACTTCGCATCGAAATACCTTGAAATGTTTTTGGATTTGTATCTCACTAGATTCATTTTCCACTAACGACCAAGGTCATTAGCAAAAAGTACGAAGTATGAGTAATCTCCTCTCACAGTAACCTTTAGTGATCCATACTCATGGATTAAATCCAGATTTTATTTGGTTAGCTCTGGATTCCCTGTGACGAGAGATCTGGTCATCTCTCCTTTGAGACATGATTCGTAGGAAGTTCATCCAAGTTCTATTTTTCAAGAAGCTTAGGTGAAACCAACTTTTGAATCCTACTCTTGGAGATGTTTCCAAGTCTAGCGTACCAATGTTATGGATTAATATCTTTGTATTAATTTGAACTTCACACATTAATTCAATAAAATTGAGTTAATGGTTTAGTTCAATTAATTTACTTCCTTTCAATTAACTACTTTAATTGCTTCATTTTTCCTTTTCAATTAACCCTTTAATTGAAAGGTTGCTTAATTAATTAGATCATCTAATCAATTAAACATATCAGTGCCTTTCTTAGATCCAGTGGGATAATTCGACTTTTAGGCTACTTGTGTTCTTTTGACTACCTTTATGGTTGAATTTAGAAGAGAGTAAATTCTTCTTCATTTTACTTTCTTTGACTTCGCAGTCCATGAAGTGTAAACAATCATGACAGGTTTATCCTATTTGCCTTTAACCAGTACTTTGGTTGATTCATGAAATGTGATCAACTTATCAAATAAGATCAGTTTATTTCAAGAGTCATTTGAATGAGCGGGAGGAGAATTTAGGAAGAAGTTAATGTTAAGATCACTTGCAAGCTTACGTTTAATCGATCCAGTTTTCAACTAGATTGATAAAACAAAGACAGTGATCCTTGACACTAGTTCCTTCGTTTATTCTCGAGTTTTGAAACAATTCCTTAGAAGTCTCGAATCATATCGATTCAAAACTACTCCTCAAAACAAGCCTTTTGAGGTGGAGGTTTGTTTCAGAAGACTGGTCCTCAAAACGGGCCTTTTGAGGTGGAAGCTTCAGACATGCTCCTCATGTTGCTTCCATAGCTCGTTCAATCTTGATGCTTATTTTAGGAAACGATCATTAAGATTCCCATACTCTATAGGTGATTCGTTTCACTTTTGAGATTCATCTATATATGAGAAACGATCATTAATATTCCCATATTCTACGGGTGATTCGTTTCTTATATTTTGACTTATCTCATAAGCGCATAAGGCATAGGATTGTCATTTAAGAACATTATTCCACTCTTGGAATTTAAGACAATTCTCAAGTTTCTTGCCTAGTCGATATTTTGATCCAGTTATTTTATTAGTCGAGGATAAATAGTTAAATGGATAATTACAGATATCTCAGTATCTAAAGAGAAGACAAACATTTAGTGGACTAGTTAATGAATAATACTTATAATCTACGAAGGTTGGACTCTCTATCGTAGAAGTTCTCCCACTATTTTATCGAAACAATTACCCCTTCAATTGTTCGGGAAATTCTATTTCCTAGTAGGTCTTGACGTCCCAGCGGCAATTAATTGCACCCACGACTCGTGGCCATACAACCAATTCCCCAGGTAGGCATACTTATTGCCAATTGTGTCACTCCACAACCTTCAAGCTATTTTGCCTCGGTTTTCGCACTTATCTAGCACTGCTACATCATAAGTGTTACTAATCGTTAAGTCTAACCCATCAATCATGATGAGCAACGGGCCCGGTCGTGAGTTCTCCGTAACTAGTTATCGGTCGATCCTCACATCCCGACCAGTCCTCACCCTTGTCGTGTTTAGTTAAAAACAGGAGTCAAGGAATTTCGCGTATTGTCCCTTTCTTCGACTTGGGTGCCAGACTCTGGATCACCTCTATCGATAAGTAGACAACATACGCTAGTCCCTATTGATGGAAGGCTTGGATTTATATAAATACTTCATTTTATTTTAATCCAATATGACTTAATATTTAATTCAAGAGGGGATTTACTGGTTTGAAAGTTATGCTAACTCTCCTCGAGATCTTACCGATTCAATTATGCTTTATCTTTTATTACGATCTAGATTCTAGCGCGCATCTCATACAAGCTAAATATAAATCGACAAAATAAATAAAAGTCATACAAGCCTAGCATGCATACTACCACAATATGTTTTCGATCGGGAGCCTCCTATGTGGGCCATCATCGAGCCAATGATGTTGGCCCTATTGGTCAATCTAAAGGGTTCTCAAACAGGCCTATGCTATTACACAGTGTACCACGCATACATGGCCTTCATATCTTCTTGGGCTCCCACCTTGCTTGTAAACGGGCCTCCATCCTAAACTAGGAAAGCAGTAAAACCCTATTCTATTACAAAGGCTCAAAGTGGCCCAAAAATATAAAAGGCTCGCAGGCCCATTAAAAACCAAACAATAAATTAAACCAATCACATCTAACCTAAGGTCAAGGCTCGGGTCGATCGAAAACCACGTAAACAGTTCACGTAGAGCAAGAAACATGTACACAATCTTTACTTCCTTCTAACTTAATTTTAAAACTACCTTTTAAAACTAACTTCCTATGATTCTTACTTTTTAGTCACTACTAATTATGACAAAACAAATAATTTGGGTAAACAAAATTAATTTTCTGCTCAAATTCAGATTCTGTTTTTCAACTTTTGAAAATTACATTTTCGCCCCTCAACTTTTGAAAATTGCACTTTGACCCCAAAACTTTTAAAAAGTTACAAAAACACCCCTGGGCAGTTTCGGGCAGCAAACAGAAAATAAAATTTTGAATTTTGAAAATTTTCAATTTTTCAAAATGACCCCTCAAGTTTCGGTAATTGCAAAACGGCCCCAAAGTTTTTGGAAATTACAAATTGACCCCAAAACTCGCGCGACCAGATCTGCAAAAACAGTCCAGAATTTTGTAATTTTCAGATTTCAAAAATTTCAAATTTTCAGCCCTCATAAACCCTAATTTGCGATTTTTAGCCCAAAGAGTCCTGAAGTTTTCAAAAACTATAAAATCGGCACAGATCTAAAAAAGCAGTTTTACCCAATCATAGATCCAGTCATAACAAATAAGAATCAATTAACAGAACATAATTATCACGTGTTTACATATACATAATTAAACATATACGATGACAACACATTATGTTCAGGCTTTTCGTATAATAATGATGGAGTTGGCTCTGATACCACTGTTGGGTTATGGGGTGCTCGATTGTCAATACAACAGTGCGGAATTTAAAATTTTTCGATTCATCCAAAAGTCCCATAATGAAAGTCTCCATATTACATATACGAAAAGCATAAACAAGCACAGAGCATAATAAACATAGGGGGTTTTCGATTTTTACCTCACCACAAGCAAGGTGGTGGAAACCTCCAACTCTGATTCTGAACACAGATCTAGTTCACAGGAGTGATCCAAACGTCTCACCTCCAAAGTTAGTCCACACCAATTGGATTCTGGCAACACCTCAAGATCTTAGGCTCAGAACTGGATTCAGGAGATTCGTTAATGTAGGATTGTGTAGATCTACTTGACAGGTCAAGATCTAACACGGTGGAACAAAGGGAGATGGGCGGCGGCACTTGAGCAGCTCACGGCAGCAGGTGGCGGTGGCTCTAGGTGGCGGCGGCGGCTAGGGTTTCTAGCACAAAGGGGGCGGCGCTTTTTAGGTCTTAGGGAGCTAGGGTTTTTCTTGTTGTCTCTCTCTCTTTGAGCTCTATTAGAACTCTATATATAGACTCCCTTTTGACCTAAGTTTGCAAGACTCCTTATGGGCTTTAATAAAAGCCCATGTCTTGTAAGCCTACATTTAATTAATTACTTTTAATTAAATGCCCAACCTTTAATAAATCATTATTTCTTTTATATAATTAATTAGTAACTTAATTAAACATTTAATTAATCAAGTCAACTAATTAATTAATCTCCCACTTGAATTAAAATACTTTAATTCATTTAATTGATTTAATTACTTTTAAATCAATTAATTCCTTCAGTATCCTTTATAACAGTCACCGTCCAATTGTATTGTGTGTGACCCTTTGGGTTCACCATCAATTGGCAGCAGGCCCACGAATTCCTCGTGATTTAATTTATGAACAATAAATTGCTCCGGTCAATTAAACAACCTTTAATTGACCACTCCTAGAATCAAATCCTCTATTAACTCAGGAGTACCTACACTTCATGGTCGATGTCTAGCCACAAGCCCATGAAGCCCAACTTCAGGTGAATTGATACTTGTGAACCTCGTCTCATATAATTACCATGTACATACGGTCCTTCTATCGACTAATATTCCCGATCAAGACATAGGGTGTGTGAATTGATCGGCACCTCTAAATTTGTCTCGATAACTATACTTTCTAATTCAGGATAATATTCCTTTGTGACCTTCTAAATTTGGAAACCCCTTTCCAAATCCGTCACCGACCACGGCCGTGGATTCCTCGGATATATTATCTAAGAATCGTATAGGAAATTCTCTCATCCATTACAATGAGTCAATAGATTCCATATTGGTACTAACCACTCGCGTACATGTCCATACGCACCCAACCTAGGCATGTTATGACCAAGCTACGTGGCCTATACCTAGATCTAAGAACGTACTTTCATGCACCGAATTTGCCCTAGTACCTCAAGTCAACGGACTAAATCGTACACTATTATAATCCTTGAGAAACATCCCATCACCGATGTGCGACATGCGCTTCCATAATGGGTTTCTCTGTTCGGGTCGTTCGATGCGTTCAATCCTCCATTGAACCACCTACTCATATGCACTGGCCTCAAATTCCTTGCTCATGAAACGCTGCAAATTCACTCCATGTGAATCATGCATATTCGTACAAGTCTTTGCGATTCCTACGATACCCCGTCTCGTTTCGGAATCTATGACTTGGAACAGTTTTTAAGATTACGACCTTTGAGACTGTTTCATGATTGCACTCAGTACTGAAGTGAATCGTCCCATAGTCAAATGTAATCTAAGGATTTCATCCAATCGCTTAAATGTATTTGCGAGAGATGAAGTTGGCCATTGTTTATCCTTATACACATATAAATAAACGTGCGTATTAAATCATTTATACTAAAGAAAGATAATGATAGTTTCACTACAAGCTAAATATATTGGCTTGCAGGGCACTGTTCCATCAGAATAGACCTCTGAAAATTTTTAGACTTAAAAACTTTTCAGTCTTCTGTCAGCAGACTAAGCTGATGAAGAACAGATGACTATGCTGATCGTGAACAAATCTTGAACAACAGAGTGACCACTCTTCTTACAGTTACTTAGCTGTTTTTCAGCAAAACAGTTTTATCAAGAGTATACTTGCAGCGGATGTTTAAGAGTGTTTTTCACAAGTAGACTAAGTCCTTCAAAAGATTTTATCCCCAGTTTTGAAACTCCTTATAAAATCTTTTGATAATTCAAAGTGTAAACTTTTGCAATTTCAAAATATGCAAGAAAACTTTAAATGCAAGAATAACACTAAGAATTTTTATAGTGGTTATATGGATAAAAATCCTTTAGTCCACTCTTCCAGATCACTTAGATTCTGGGTTATACTATAAACACAAAGTTTACAATATGTCTCCACTTATACATAAACAACAAATGAAAAGGCTATAAGCTCGAAATAGGAAATCACAAAGAAAACCTATCCTCTGAAGTTAAATCCCTCACACAGACGGATTTAAACTTCTCACAACACTCAGCTAATACAAATTCACTCAGATTGTATTTTTCTGTTTTCTTCAACCGGGTTTCTGTCAACAGATGACTTCCACCAGACGAGTGAGCTGTTCAAGCTTCTTGAGACTTAGAAAATTTCTGCTTCAAAAACGAAATCTCATAATGTTGTTGTGTTCGTCTCTCTTCGAAATCAGCTCTATTTATACTTGGATTTGAAAATATGACCGTTGAAGGAAATCAAATCTCAAATCCATAGCTTTAGCCCGATTCAAACGGCTCCCTACTACAGTCCTTTCTCTGCTGTATTTTCCTGTAGCAGCATTAAATGCACTCTGCTGATCCGAGAGTTTTCTTCAATCATTTGCCATTACTACCCCTCTCTTGCAGCATTAAGTGCATTTATTACCGTTGGACTAATCTCTTGATCTCTTCTACTATGCTGATCGAAGCAACACTGCTGATAGATACTCTGCTGATCAAATACTGAACTAATCTGATTTGAGTCAGTTGATGGTCTACCCTTCTGATTGCTGTTTCAGCACGAGATCAGTAGTCTTCTGGGCTTTGAACTTTGAACTCTTCTGATGTCTTCTTTTACTTGTTCAAAATTCTTCTAAGGGAACTAAGCTTTCCATACTTAGCTGATTTTGAGGTTTTGGAAATCATCAAAACCATCCCTCATTTTCTTCACTACTTTGCACTTTATCTTCTTCTCCATCCAACATATTTATTTAAACCGAGCAAAACTACACTATCTTTATAGCTAAAACCGAGTTAATCGAGATACATGCATAACATAGTACGAACTCAAACTCATGCTCAAACTAAATTCTAAAGCCAAAAATTAACCACAATGTAAATAAATAATACACAATAACATTTAGGCTCAAGGAACTATCTAACGAACTCAAATCGAGAAATGAAGACCGAAAATGGAATACCCATTCCGAGACGAAGTCGCTGACCGGAGCAGGCACCGTTGACCGGCTGTTGACCACCGTTGAGTGGCCGTTGACCGACACTGGAAAATGAGCCGAACCCACCATTCCGCTCTCCTCTAAGCCTAGAACACCGTGGTGAAGCTCGATTGTCGAAGAAATGACCGGAAAAGGGACATGCAAGGAAACCCACTTAAAACCGCCACTTTCTCCTCTAATTTCCGCCGGAAAACACCTTATATTCCTTCAATTACCACCACCATTGTGTTCCTCTCGTCGAGTAGATCAATTTTGACTACTCATTTACTTGATTTGGTTAAGAAATGAAGAAGTTATGAGCATAATAAGAAAGGAAAATTTTGTGTGTGCGAAAAACACTTTAGTGTGTGTGTTGGGTGGGGAAGATGAAGAATGAGAGAGCGGAGCTGAAAATTCAAGTATTTAATGTTTGTTTTGCAATTCACAATCTCAAATTTCGAAATTTTCCTTTTTAGTCCTCAAAGTCTTGGGACAATCAAGAAGTCCCCCTTTTTATTTTATTCTTGCATTTAAATCATCAAATTAACACAAGAGTGAGTATTTATAATTCATAATTTGCACAATAATAATAGTTCGAATGAATATTAATTTAAATCACTTCAAATTTAAAAAATATACTCACTCGTTTAATTTTTTTATCAACATAGATATGAATTTTAATTTCAATTATTAAATCCACATAGTTAAAATTATCAATTTCAAGTAAATTAAATTTAAAGGAAAGAAATTCTAGGTTTTACACGGTGATCCAATAATAAAACTATAAATGGCCCTCATAAATAAGAGAAGGAGGTACGTACTCCCTGAGCATTAATTACGGACTAATCTCCTTCTTTCTATCTCGATATTGACTTAAGCATCAGAGGGTTATCGCCGGGTCACCACCGGCATTAACCTAACGTAGTTACCTTTGATTACAGGTTAGGATCCACATTACAAATCGATGAGAAGTTTGATTGACCTGCTACTCCTCACATTGACGAGTCGTGTTCGACCTGGAAAATAACCACCGACCGAGAACTATTAACCTACCAAAAAATACACTCATCAATTGGCGCCGTCTGTGGGAACATTAACCTTGTATCGAAAAAAGGATGACTACTAGATCTAAAGCATCTCTAGCACGAGAGAAAGAGGGAATTCACGATCAAAATGGAGAAGGTCAAGGGGACAATTTAATCCCCTGATACCCTGATCCAGCAAACCACAGTGAAGGAGGGCCATCGAGGCCCCCGGCCCCACCAGTCATGCAACTCACGCGAGATGATCTGAAGGCCACCCTGGATGAAGCCAAGAAAGAATGGCTCGCGGAGATCGTTAAAGAAAACGCGAATCCTCCTCGAAAGCTCCTGCGCACTGCCGCATTTGAGGCTGGGGCAGGAATCGAAATAAACGAAGCAAATAGTCGGGCAGACCAACAGCAGGGTAGGTACGCCGCGAGAGAAGAGTTGGGGGAGCAATCTGTTAGAGAGGTCAACAAGTTGGCCTCCGAAGTAAGGTCTCTCCATCAAAAGTTACATCGACAAGAAAAAAGGAACGAGCTCCCAGTGTCGAACTCTCGATTAAGAAAATCGTCGTTCTGTGACGAAATCTTCTTCCAAAGATTACCTCTCGATAAAAGGCTACCAACCCAGTTGTCGTGGTATTTCGAAACAGAAGACCCGGATGAGCACCTAGCCTCGTTTAATCTTCAGATGCAGCTTCACGGCATCTCGAATAACGTGGCTGCAAAGGCCTTCTCGACCACATTGGCCGGAATGGCTCAATCCTGGTTTGGAAGATTGGAAGAAAAGTCTATCTTTGATTATGACCAACTTTGTAACAAATTCATGAGTCAGTTTGGTAGCAAGAGAGCCGTCAGACCCCCGGCAAATCATCTATACTCGTCATTCATAAACCAGACGAAACTTTTAGAAGTTTTATGGGTAGATTTAATAATGAGCTCCTCAAGGTCTAGATGCCAAGGGTGGACTTCCTAATTACCGTTTTGTTTCAAAGCACCTTGAACAAAGGTTTTGCTAGTGCCATAGTCAGAGAAAACCTCTCGACGTACGAGAAGCTAATGGAAATGGCCAACCAATACATGAATGAGGAAGAAATGACAAAGTTAAGAGGAACCTTCTTTGGTTTGGCAAAACCTGAGGACAGTCAACCAATCATCATCACAGATCGACCTATAGAAAGGGCACCAAATCACCGATATAATGAAGGCAGAAATAAGAAAGGGTATAGAGAGGAAAGAACTTATAATGCTGGAAGACAAGGAGTGGGGAGGTCGAATAAAGAGTACTATGATAATTACACTCCTCTTAAGAAACTCAGGTCCGAGATCCTGTTCGCCATACAAGACTAGAACCTTCTAAGGAAACCGGTCTCTATCAAGGAAAACCCAGCTTCGAAAAAAATTGTCGATTTCATCGGCAAAGAGGACACGATACTGATGACTGCTATCAACTTAGAGATGAAATCGAAAGATTAATAGCAGAGGGTCACATAACAGGGTATGTGAAAATACCGAGAAATGAACAGGCAAGAAATCGACAAAACAATAATCGCTCACGTTCGAGATCTCCCCCGAGAAGAGATCAAAACCTGGATAACAAAGAAGAGCAGCCGAGGAGAGCCCAGCCGGGAACGATTGTCAATATGATCTCAGGAGGACCCGCAGGGGGAGATAGTAAAAATTCAAGGAGGATGGTATCTCGGATTCTCCGGGACAGAAATCAAAATGACCGAAGGGAAGTATTCTCGATACGACCAACCAGGCAAAATAAGATGGTAGGATTCGATGAATCCGATCTCCAACCTGATTTTGTGTCGTTCAATAACCAGGATGTTCCTGACTGTCCGATGGTGATTACGGCGCAAATCGCCGGAGCTACCGTCAAAAGAATCCTAATCGATTCAGGGAGCTCGGTGAATATCCTTTTCCTAGATGTGTTAGAACGGATGGACCTCGGTCCAACTCCTTTGGAAATTGTGGCTACACCACTCGTCGGTTTTGGAGGGGCTCATGTTACTCCTAAAGGTACGCTCACGCTATCCCTCTCCCTGGGAGATGTCGGGAACTCGAAAATCAGGATGGTCAAATTCTTGGTTGTCGACGCGCCGTGTGCCTACAATGTCATATTAGGAAGACCTACTCTGAACAACTTTCAAGCCGTCATCTCCACTTATCATCAAAAAATGAAGTTTCCAATGACCAGTGGAGTAGGTGAAGTTTTGGAAAATCTATGGGAAGGTTGGGATTGCTATACGGTTTCCCTCGATAAGCAAACCAAGAAAGAGGAGGTCCACTTCAAAAACCAAAAGCCAAAATGGATGCACAAACCAATCCATTAGTACCCATCGATGTCGATAAAATGGATAAGCTGGACTCAACTGACAAGAATGAAAAACAAGAAGAAATGAATTCCAAGAAGAGAAAATTCGAAAGAATTGAGCCTTCTGAAGGGCACAAATCGATCGAATTGGTGCCCAGAGAATCATCGAAAACGACGAGAATAGGAACGCAACTCTCCGAAGGGCTGGAGACTCAACTAATCGAATTCTTAAGGGAAAATGTGAACGTCTTTGTGTGGTCTACCACCGACCTGCAGGGAATAGACCCAAAGATCATAGTCCATAAACTCAATATCGATCCTTCGTCGCGCCCGACAAGACAAAAGAAAAGAAACTTAGGCCCGGAGAGAAACATAATTATAAAGGAAGAAGTTAAGAAGCTCTTAGACGCAGACTACATCGCCGAAATACAGTTCACGGAGTGGCTTTGCAATGTTGTTCTTGTATCCAAAGGGGGTGGAAAATGGAGAATGTGCAACGACTTCACGGATCTTAACAAGCTATGTCCAAGAGACCCATATTACCTCCCTAGGACCGACTCTCTCGTCGATTCAACCGCGGGGTGTGCGATTTTAAGTATGATGGACGCTTTCCAAGGTTTTTACCAAATCTTCATGGCCCTGGAAGATCAGGAGAAGACGACATTCAGCACGAAAATAAGTGTATATTTCTTCAAAGTAATGCCATTTGGACTACGAAATGCCGGGGCAACATTTCAATGGTTGGTAAACAAAATGTTTGAGACGTTGCTCGAAAAGTCGATGGAGGTTTACGTAGATGATATGCTAGTCAAAATCCTCAACAAAAAAGATCATCTGGTTCATATCAAACAAGCGTTTGATATAATGAAGAAATAGGGAATGAAACTCAACCCCGCCAAATGCACGTTTGGAGTCAGATCGGGGAAATTCCTCGGCTATCTAGTAAATGAGAGGGGCATCGAAGCTAACCCGGAAAAAATCCAAGCAATAATAGATCTCAGAGCTCCCCGAAGCCTAAATGAAGTGTAGAAGCTGGTTGGAAAGATCACTGCGCTTAATCGATTCATATCTCGGTCGGCTGATAAAAGCCTTCATTTCTTCAAAATCATGAGGAATGCAAAGAAATTTGAGTGGTCTGAAGAATGTGATCAAGCCTTCGAGCAGCTGAAGGCCTACCTCGTTTCACCCCCTCTCCTGGCTAAACCACGAGACAACGAGAACCTTTACCTATATATTGCAGTCTCAGAGCAAGCGATTAGTTCAGTTTTGGTGAGGTTGGAAGCAAAGGACACCAACCCCATCTACTATGTAAGTAGGGTTCTGCAGGGGCCAGAAAGGAATTACTCGGAGATCGAGAAGTTCGCTTTAGCCATCGTAATCACGGCGCGAAAATTGAGACCCTACTTCCAATCCCACAAAATTACTGTCCTAACTAACCAACCATTGAGGCAGACGCTTTCGAAGCCCAACGCATCGGGAAGATTGATCAAGTCGGCAGTTGAGTTAGGGAAGTACGATGTCGACTACTTGCCTAGAACATCTGTCAAAGGACAAATATTAGCTGACTTTGTGCTCGAAAGCACAGAAGTAATTGAGGAGAAGCAAGAGCTATGGATGCTCCACGTCGATGGCTCATCGACATCGACAGGAGGGGGCGCGGGAATCTACTTCCAAGGACCAAATGAGGAAGAGCTTGAGTTCGCCCTGAAATTGGATTTCTTGGTATCGAACAATGAAGCAGAATATGAAGCCTTGCTGGCCGGTCTAAGAATGGCAGCCGACACTGGAATTCAGAATCTGATTGCCTACACCGATTCGCATCTGGTCGAAAATCAATTCAAAGGGTTATTTGAGGCCAAAGAAGACTCGATGATAAAATAGCTAACTCTGATTAAAACCCAAGTGTCGAAGTTCAAGACTTTTTAGCTTGAATATATAAGAAGGACCGAAAATACAAGGGCGGATGCCCTCTCCAAATTTGGAAATTTGATAGAGGGCATCACTACTAGAAAAATAACCTTAATGATATCAGAGAAACCCGCCATCGACACAGGGAAAGATATTTTGAACATTGACGTCCTGAATCTCGAAAATCAGCAACCAAGCTCGAAAACAGCGTTATTGGATTATCTGATCAAGGGAATCCCGCCTACCGACAGCACTGAAGCTCGAAGACTCAAATACAGAGCCCCCCATTACGCTGTTATCAACGATGAGCTGTATCGACGTTCCGTCACAGGAGTGCTCCAAAAATGCATAGCTTCTCCCCAAACCGACGTATTACTAAAAGAAGTTCATGAAGGTTTTTGTGGGAGCCATCGCCAAGTGCCAATATCATGCGACTATGCCGCATCAACCAGCCCAAAGGATGGAGTCGATTTCAGTCGCATGGCCATTCGATCACTGGGGTGTCGACTTGGTTGGACCGTTACCAATGGCGAGGGGGCAGAAGCGATTTCTACTAGTGGGAGTGGAATACTTCAGCAAGTGGATTGAGGTGGTACCGCTTAAACAAATTTCTCAGACTCAGATAATCAACTTCTATTGGTCGATAATCTGTAGATTCGGTCTCCCAAGAATAATCATCTCGGATAATGGGCCCCAATTCGTCTGAAAAAGAGTGGCAGATTGGTGTGCTAAGCACAAAATCACCCTAGCTTCACCTCAGTGGGTTGTCCGCAATCTAACGGACAAACCGAAGTGACAAACTTGAAAATTTTAAGGCTTTTGAAAAAAAGATTGTCGGACGCTGGAGGTGCCTGGCTAGACAAATTACCCTGGGTTGTTTGGACAAATCAAACAAAAGAAAAGACAACAACAGGAGAAACTCTTTTCAGTCTAGTCTATGGCTCTGAAGTAGTCGCTCCTGCTGAATTGGACGTACGATCCCCAAGAATCGATCTATACGACGAGTCAAACAATACCGATAAGAGGAATTTTGAGCTCGATCAATTGGAATCTAAGAGAGAAAGGGCCTCCGCAAGAATACAAGCCTACAAGACCACCATGGCAAAGGAATATGATAAAAACGTAAGGTTGAAATTCTTTCAGGTTGGGGACTTAGTACTAAAGCGAGTCGACGTCTCCAAGGAAAAAGGTAAGCTCGAATTTAATTGGGAAGGACCATTCAAAGTGATCGAGGTAGGAAAGAAAGGAGCATATCGTCTAACAGAGATGGATGGAAAACCAGTCAAGAGAACTTGGAATGGGAGAAACCTTAGAAAATTCTATGCTTAGATATTTTCGTTTGTTTGTCTGTAATTCCAAGTATTAAGAATATAATCTCGCCAGACTGCTTGTCAAAACTTCTGTTTAATTTTATAGATCGACAGCCGCAGAGGCATTGAGATGAAATCGCCAATCGAGAGAAGAAAAGCTATTAATAAGCTAACTCTCCACATTCCTCGACAGCCGCAGAGGCATCGAGATGAAATCGCCAATCAGGAAAAGAAAAGCTATTAATAAGCTAACTCTCCACATTCCTCGACAGCCGCAGAGGCATCGAGATGAAATCGCAAATCAAGAAAAGAAAAGCTATTAATAAGCTAACTCGACACGTTCCTCGATAGCCGCAGAGGCATCGAGATGAAATCGCCAATCGAGAAAAGAAAAGCTATTAATAAGCTAACTCTCCACGTTCCTTGACATCCGCAGAGGCATCGAGATGAAATCGCCAATCCAGAATAGAAAAATTATTAATAAGCTAACTCTCCACGTTCCTCGACAGCCGCAGAGGCATCGAGATGAAATCGCCATTCGAGAAAAGAAAAGCTATTAATAAGCTAACTCTCCACGTTCTCGACAGCCGCAGAGGCATCGAGATGAAATCGCCAATCGAGAAAAGAAAAGCTATTAATAAGCTAACTCTCCACGTTCCTCGACAGCCGCAGAGGCATCGAGATGAAATCGGTAATCGAGAAAAGAAAAGCTATAAATAAGCTCTCCATGCTCCTCAATAGCCTCAGGGGCATCAAGACGAAATCGACATTCAATAAAATGAGGCTATAAATAAACTAACTTCCAAGTTCCTTGACAGGTGCAGAATCATCGAGAGAAAATCAACATTCAACGAATAAAAGTTGTTACATAAACTTTAAATTAAGTAAACACTCAGAGTAGTCGACAGTTACAATAATATCGACAAAACTCGACAGAAGGAATTGAAGCAAAGGGAAATAAAGAAGAAAATTAGTTTTATTCCATCTCAGTAATCGATACAGTTACAAAGGTCGAATATATTACAATCAAGGTAATTACAAAAGAAAAACTCAAAAACCTACTACAACCTATTACATTTGCAAACTAAAACAACTTCCTTCGTCGATTATCGGACCACGGACGAGCACTCTGGTGGATTCCTACTAATTCGGCAACTGAGCTCCTCCGACATCTGCTCGATGAAGAACCCGAGTGACACCAGAGCACGTCTTCCTCAATGCACCGATCAGTGAGAGATAAAGGTATAATCAGCTTTATCTCTAACTAACCAGCGCACCAAGGAGACGGCTCCTGAGACCCTCGATGGTGTTAGTGAAGGCCAGGGGAATCTCTTTCCTCTTAATGTAGCAGCCAGCTCGAAAGACACACCATCTCAGTCAATGTAATGACCATGGGTGATGGGTCTCTCTGCATTGACCGAGAGACAGGAGAGGAAAAAAGCGCTTATTGATATTTTTGCGCTTTAAGTCCTCCACCATCTGATCGGCGACTCTACCTTCTACCTCACCGCTGCTTTTCGAATATGCCGATATCTCGAGACACCGCTACTCAGATACAAGATGAAGAGTATCCAAGCATCGATATACCGAGGTATCGACTATACCGACCTCGTTGTTCGAAGTTCTTACGGATCCCACCCATTCGAACGACGAGGTCGACCCATTGGGGAAACCCCTTTACCGATACCACCCAATCGAAAATTATTTAATCCCTTCCTCGATCAGGAGGTCGGGTGAAATGAGGTGGTGCGAAAATGGAGAATGCGCCCCTCGATAGATTAATAATGGAAGGGTTATTTAGGACAATTTTTGTCGGATGACGTATTAGGGAAAACATGTTTGGCTATATTTGGTATGAATAATGGTGGGTACCCCCACCTATTTACTGGCCGGGACCATACGATCTAACGGCTCAGATTTATCACGATCAACGGCCCCGATATTATGCATTAAATGAGACCAACTCTTGCGCTAACAGAGGTAGCCTACGTGGACCGCATCCAACGGGTCCAGAAGGCATCACAATCAACGGCTAGGATTAACCCTAATAAATAGGCCAACTTCCCCAACTATTTTCACGGCTAAGATCGATCGACAATAGGTCGATAGATCGACCTATAGACCTATTACCTCAGAGTAATCTTCTTAGGCGTCGTCAGAATCGAAAGAATAAGGCTAGGTTTGTGCATCTCGCTCATTAGATGTTTATCAATCGGCGCAAAGAATGATTTCTCACAACCACTGAAGACGTCGGATCGACTACACTTTTCAATTACTCCCATCCCAAAAACTTGTGGGATCGAAAAATTTTAGTGATAGTCACTTTTGAAAGTTTATGTTTTGCGATAGTTATTTTCTACGAACTTCTATCTCAAATAAATCAAGTATTTAAAGACAAGAATCTCCCATCCAAGGTTTCAATATGGAAACTCAACCCTAGGGATCGGAACTTGCATAACAGACAATACCGATAAGAGGAATTTTGAGCTCGATCAATTGGAATCTAAAAGAGAAAGGGCCTCCGCAAGAATACAAGCCTACAAGACAACTACGGCAAAGGCATATGATAAAAACGTAAGGTTGAAATTCTTTCAGGTTGGGGACTTAGTACTAAAGCGAGTCGACGTCTCCAAGGAAAAAGGTAAGATCGAATGTAATTGGGAAGGACCATTCAAAGTGATCGAGGTAGGAAAGAAAGGAGCATATCGTCTAACAGAGATGGATGGAAAACCAGTCAAGAGAACTTGGAATGAGAGAAATCTTAGAAAATTCTATGCTTAGATATTTTCGTTTTTTTGTCTGTAATTCCAAGTATTAAGAATCTAATCTCGCCAGACTGCTTGTCAAACCTTCTGTTTAATTTTATAGATCGACAGCCGCAGAGGCATTGAGATGAAATCGCCAATCGAGAAAGAAAAGCTATTAATAAGCTAACTCTCCACGTTCCTTGACAGCCGCAGAGGCATCAAGATGAAATCGCCAATCAAGAAAAGAAAAGCTATTAATAAGCTAATCTCCATATTCCTCGACAGCCGCAGAGGCATCGAGATGAAATCGCCAATCAAGAAAAGAAAAGCTATTAATAAGCTAACTCTCCACGTTCCTCGACAGCCGCAGAGGCATCGAGATGAAATCGCCAATCAAGAAAAGAAAAGCTATTAATAAAGTAACTCTCCACGTTCCTCGACAGTCGCAAAGGCATCGAGATGAAATCGCCAATCGAGAAAAGAAAAGCTATTAATAAGCTAACTTTCCACGTTCCTCGACAGCCGCAGAGGCATCGAGATGAAATCGCCAATCAAGAAAAGAAAAGCTATTAATAAGCTAACTCTCCACGTTCCTCGACAGCCGCAGAGGCATCGAGATGAAATCGCCAATCAAGAAAAGAAAAGCTATTAATAAGCTAACTCTCCACGTTCCTTGACAGCCGCAGAGACATCGAGACGAAATCGCCAATCCAGAAAAGAAAAGCTATTAATAAGCTAACTCTCCACGTTCCTCGACAGCCGCAGAGGCATCGAGACGAAATCCCCAATCGAGAAAAGAAAAGCTATTAATAAGCTAACTCTCCATGTTCCTCGACAGCCGCAGAGGTATCGAGATGAAATTACCAATCGAGAAAAGAAAAGCTATTAATAAGCTAACTCTCCACGTTCCTTTACAGCCGCAGAGGCATCGAGATGAAATCGCCAATCCAGAAAAGAAAAGCTATTAATAAGCTAACTCTCCACGATCCTCGACAGCCGCAGAGACATCGAGATCAAATCGCCAATCGAGAAAAGAAAAGCTATTAATAAGCTAACTCTCCATGTTCCTTGATAGCCGCAGAGGCATCGAGATGAAATCGCCAATCCAGAAAAGAAAAGCTATTAATAAGCTAACTCTCCACGTTCCTTGGTAGCCGCAGAGGCATCAAGATGAAATCGCCAATCGAGAAAAGAAAAGCTATTAATAAGCTAACTCTCCATGTTCCTCGACAGCCACAGAGGCATCGAGATGAAATCACTAATCGAGAAAAGAAAGCTATAAATAAGCTCTCCATGCTCCTCGATAGCCTCAGGGGCATCAAGACGAAATCGACATTCAACAAAACGAGGCGATAAATAAACTAACATCCAAGTTCCTCGACAGGTGCAGAAGCATCGAGAGGAAATCAACATTTGACGAATAAAAGTTGTTACATAAACTTTAAATTAAGTAAACACTCAGAGTAGTCGACAGTTACAATAATATCGATGAAACTCGACAGAAGGAATTGAAGCAAATGGAAATAAAGAAGCAAATTAGTTTTATTCCATCTCAGTAATCGATACAGTTACAAAGGTCGAATATATTACAATCAAGGTAATTACAAAAGTAAAACTCAAAAACATACTACAACCCATTAAATTTGCAAACTAAAACAACTTCCTTCGTCGATTATCGGAGCACGGACGAGCTCTCGGGTGGATTTCTACTAATTCGGCAATTGAGCTCCACCGACATCTGCTCGATAAAGAACCCGAGTGACACCAGAGCACGTCTTCCTCAATGCACCGATCAGTGATAGATAAAGCTATGATCAGCTTTATCTCTAACTAACCAGCGCACGAAGGAGACGGCACCTGAGACCCTCGATGGTGTTACTGAAGGCCAGGGGAATCTCTTTCCTCTTAATGTATCAGCCAGCTCGAAAGACACACCATCTCAGTCAATGTAATGACCATGGGTGATGGGTCTCTCTGCATTGACCGAGAGACAGGAGAGGAAAGAAGCGCTTATTGATATTTTTGCGCTTTAAGTCCTACACCATCTGATCGGCGACTTTACCTTCTACCTCACCCCTGGATCTTCGGATATGTCGATATCTCGAGACACCGCTACTAATATACAAGACGAAGAGTATCCAAGAATCGATATACCGAGGTATCGACGATACCGACCTCGTCGTTCGAAGTTCTTACCGATCCCACCCATTCGAACGACGAGGTCGACCCATTGGGGAAACCCCTTTACCGATACCACCCAATCGAAAATAATTTAATCCCTTCCTTGATCAGAAGGTCGGGTGGAATGAGGTGGTGCGAAAATGGAGAATGCACCCCTCGATAGCTTAATACTGGAAGGGTTATTTAGGACAATTTTTGTCGGATGACGTATTAGGGAAAACATGTTTGGCTAATCCACCTATTTATTGGCTGGGACCATACGATCTAACGGCTCAGATTTATCACGATCAACGGCCCAGATATATGCATTAAATGAGACCAACTCTTGCGCTAACCGAGGTAGCCTACGTGGACCGCATCCAACGGCTCCAGAAAGCATCACAATCAACGGCTAGGATTAACCCTAATAAATAGGCCAACTGCCCCAACTATTTTCACGGCTAAGATCGATCGACAATAGGTCGATAGATCGACCTATAGACCTATTACCTCAGAGTAATCTTCTTAGGCGTCGTTAGAATCGAAAGAATAAGGCTAGGTTTGTGCATCTCGCTCATTAGATGTTTATCAATCGGCGCAAAGAATGATTTCTCACAACCACTGAAGACGTCGGATCGACTACACTTTCCAATTACTCCCACACCAAAAACTTGTGGGATCGAAGAATATTAGTGATAGTCACTTTTGAAGATTTATGCTTTGCGATAGTTCTTTTTTACGAATTTCTATCTCAAATAAATCAAGTATATATAGACAAGAATCCCCCGTCCAAGGGTTCAATATGGAAACTCAACCCAAGGGATCGGAACCTGCATAACAGACAATACCGATAAGAGGAATTTTGAGCTCGATCAATTGGAATCTAAAAGAGAAAGGGCCTCCGCAAGAATACAAGCCTACAAGACCACCATGGCAAATGCATAGGATAGAAACGTAAGGTTGAAATATTTCAGGTTGGGGACTTAGTACTAAAGCGAGTCAACGTCTCCAAGGAAAAAGGTAAGCTCGAATGTAATTGGGAAGGACCATTCAAAGTGATCGAGGTAGGAAAGAAAGGAGCATATCGTCTAACAAAGATGGATGGAAAACCAGTCAAGAGAACTTGGAATGGGAGAAACCTTAGAAAATTCTATGCTTACATATTTTCGTTTTTTTGTCTGTAATTCCAAGTATTAAGAATCTAATCTCGCTAGACTGCTTGTCAAAACTTCTGTTTAATTTTATAGATCGACAGCCGCAGAGGCATTGAGATGAAATCGCCAATCGAGAAAAGAAAAGCTATTAATAAGCTAACTCTCCACATTCCTCGATAGCTGCAGAGGCATCAAGATGAAATCGCCAATCAAGAAAAGAAAACCTATTAATAAGCTAACTCTCCACATTCCTCGACAGCCTCAGAGGCATCGAGATGAAATCGCATTTCAAGAAAAGAAAAGATATTAATAAGCTAACTCTCCATGTTCCTCGAAAGCCGCAGAGGCAACGAGATGAAATCGCCAATCAAGAAAAGAAAAGATATTAATAAGCTAACTCTCCACGTTCCTCGACAGCCACAGAGGCATCGAGATGAAATCTCCAATCGAGAAAAGAAAAGCTATTAATAAGCTAACTCTCCACGTTCCTCGACAGCTGCAGAGGCATCGAGATGAAATCGCCAATCCAGAAAAGAAAAGCTACTAATAAGCTAACGCTCCACGTTCCTCGACAGCCGCAGAGGCATCGAGATGAAATCGCTAATCGAGAAAAGAAATGCTATAAATAAGCTCTCCATGCTCCTCGATAGCCTCAGGGCATCAAAACGAAATCGACATTCAACAAAATGAGGCTATAAATAAACTAACTTCCAAGTTCCTCGACAGGTGCAGATGCATCGAGAGGAAATCAACATTCGACGAATAAAAGTTGTTACATAAACTTTAAATTTAGTAAACACTCAGAGTAGTCGACAGTTACAATAATATCGATAAAACTCGACAGAAGGAATTGAAGCAAAGGGAAATAAAGAAGAAAATTAGTTTTATTCCATCTCAGTAATCGATACAGTTACAAAGGTCGAATATATTACAATCAAGGTAATTACAAAAGAAAAACTCAAAAACCTACTACAACCTATTACATTTGCAAACTAAAACAACTTCCTTCGTCGATTATCGGACAACGGAAGAGCTCTCTGGTGGATTCCTACTAATTCGGCAACTGAGCTCCTCCGACATCTGCTCGATGAAGAACCCGAGTGACACCAGAGCACGTCTTCCTCATTGCACCGATCAGTGAGAGATAAAGGTATAATCAGCTTTATCTCTAACTAACCAGCGCACCAAGGAGACGGCTCCTGAGACCCTCGATGGTGTTAGTGAAGGCCAGGGGAATCTCTTTCCTCTTAATGTAGCAGCCAGCTCGAAAGACACAACATGTCAGTCAATGTAATGACCATGGGTGATGGGTCTCTCTGCATTGACCGAGAGACAGGAGAGGCAAGAAGCGCTTATTGATATTTTTGCGCTTTAAGTCCTCCACCATCTGATCGGCGACTCTACCTTCTACCTCACCCCTGGCTCTTCGGATATGTCGATATCTCGAGACACCGCTACTCAGATACAAGACGAAGTGTATCCAAGCATCGATAAACTGAGGTATCGACGATATCGACCTCGTCATTCGAAGTTCATACCGATCCTACCCATTCGAACGACGAGGTCGACCCATTGGGGAAACCCCTTTACGGATACCACCCAATCGAAAATAATTTAATCCCTTCCTCGATCAGGAGGTCGGGTGGAATGAGGTGGTGCGAAAATGGAGAATGCACCCCTCGATAGCTTAATATTGGAAGGGTTATTTAGGACAATTTTTGTCGGATGACGTATTAGGGAAAACATGTTTGGCTATTTTTGGTATGAATAATGGTGGGTACCCCCACCTATTTATTGGTCGGGACCATACGATCTAACGGCTCAGATTTATCACGATCAACGGCCCAGATATTATGCATTAAATGAGACCGACTCTTACGCTAACTGAGGTAGCCTACGTGGACCGCATCCAACGGGTCCAGAAGGCATCACAATCAATGGCTAGGATTAACCCTAATAAATAGGCCAACTGCCCCAACTGTTTTCACGGCTAAGATCGATCGACAATAGGTCGATAGATCGACCTATAGACCTATTACCTCAGAGTAATCTTCTTAGGCGTCTTCATGAAATTGCACTTCTCGTTAGAATCGAAAGAATAAGGCTAGGTTTGTGCATCTCGCTCATTAGATGTTTATCAATCGGCGCAAATAATGATTTCTCACAACCACTGAAGACGTCGGATCGACTACACTTTCCAATTACTCCCACACCAAAAACTTGTGGGATCGAAGAATATTAGTGATAGTCACTTTTGAAGATTTATGCTTCGCGATAGTTCTTTTTTACGAATTTCTATCTCAAATAAATCTAGTATATATAGACAAGAATCCCCCGTCCAAGGGTTCAATATGGAAACTCAACCCAAGGGATCGGAACCTGCATAACAGACAATACCGATAAGAGGAATTTTGAGCTCGATCAATTGGAATCTAAAAGAGAAAGGGCCTCCGCAAGAATACAAGCCTACAAGACCACCATGGCAAATGCATAGGATAGAAACGTAAGGTTGAAATATTTCAGGTTTGGGACTTAGTACTAAAGCGAGTCAACGTCTCCAAGGAAAAAGGTAAGCTCGAATGTAATTGGGAAGGACCATTCAAAGTGATCGAGGTAGGAAAGAAAGGAGCATATCGTCTAACAAAGATGGATGGAAAACCAGTCAAGAGAACTTGGAATGGGAGAAACCTTAGAAAATTCTATGCTTACATATTTTCGTTTTTTTGTCTGTAATTCCAAGTATTAAGAATCTAATCTCGCTAGACTGCTTGTCAAAACTTCTGTTTAATTTTATAGATCGACAGCCGCAGAGGCATTGAGATGAAATCGCCAATCGAGAAAAGAAAAGCTATTAATAAGCTAACTCTCCACATTCCTCGATAGCTGCAGAGGCATCAAGATGAAATCGCCAATCAAGAAAAGAAAACCTATTAATAAGCTAACTCTCCACATTCCTCGACAGCCTCAGAGGCATCGAGATGAAATCGCATTTCAAGAAAAGAAAAGATATTAATAAGCTAACTCTCCATGTTCCTCGAAAGCCGCAGAGGCAACGAGATGAAATCGCCAATCAAGAAAAGAAAAGATATTAATAAGCTAACTCTCCACGTTCCTCGACAGCCACAGAGGCATCGAGATGAAATCTCCAATCGAGAAAAGAAAAGCTATTAATAAGCTAACTCTCCACGTTCCTCGACAGCTGCAGAGGCATCGAGATGAAATCGCCAATCCAGAAAAGAAAAGCTACTAATAAGCTAACGCTCCACGTTCCTCGACAGCCGCAGAGGCATCGAGATGAAATCGCTAATCGAGAAAAGAAATGCTATAAATAAGCTCTCCATGCTCCTCGATAGCCTCAGGGCATCAAAACGAAATCGACATTCAACAAAATGAGGCTATAAATAAACTAACTTCCAAGTTCCTCGACAGGTGCAGATGCATCGAGAGGAAATCAACATTCGACGAATAAAAGTTGTTACATAAACTTTAAATTGAGTAAACACTCAGAGTAGTCGACAGTTACAATAATATCGATAAAACTCGACAGAAGGAATTGAAGCAAAGGGAAATAAAGAAGAAAATTAGTTTTATTCCATCTCAGTAATCGATACAGTTACAAAGGTCGAATATATTACAATCAAGGTAATTACAAAAGAAAAACTCAAAAACCTACTACAACCTATTACATTTGCAAACTAAAACAACTTCCTTCGTCGATTATCGGACAACGGAAGAGCTCTCTGGTGAATTCCTACTAATTCGGCAACTGAGCTCCTCCGACATCTGCTCGATGAAGAACCCGAGTGACACCAGAGCACGTCTTCCTCATTGCACCGATCAGTGAGAGATAAAGGTATAATCAGCTTTATCTCTAACTAACCAGCGCACCAAGGAGACGGCTCCTGAGACCCTCGATGGTGTTAGTGAAGGCCAGGGGAATCTCTTTCCTCTTAATGTAGCAGCCAGCTCGAAAGACACAACATGTCAGTCAATGTAATGACCATGGGTGATGGGTCTCTCTGCATTGACCGAGAGACAGGAGAGGCAAGAAGCGCTTATTGATATTTTTGCGCTTTAAGTCCTCCACCATCTGATCGGCGACTCTACCTTCTACCTCACCCCTGGCTCTTCGGATATGTCGATATCTCGAGACACCGCTACTCAGATACAAGACGAAGTGTATCCAAGCATCGATAAACTGAGGTATCGACGATATCGACCTCGTCATTCGAAGTTCATACCGATCCTACCCATTCGAACGACGAGGTCGACCCATTGGGGAAACCCCTTTACGGATACCACCCAATCGAAAATAATTTAATCCCTTCCTCGATCAGGAGGTCGGGTGGAATGAGGTGGTGCGAAAATGGAGAATGCACCCCTCGATAGCTTAATATTGGAAGGGTTATTTAGGACAATTTTTGTCGGATGACGTATTAGGGAAAACATGTTTGGCTATTTTTGGTATGAATAATGGTGGGTACCCCCACCTATTTATTGGTCGGGACCATACGATCTAACGGCTCAGATTTATCACGATCAACGGCCCAGATATTATGCATTAAATGAGACCGACTCTTACGCTAACTGAGGTAGCCTACGTGGACCGCATCCAACGGGTCCAGAAGGCATCACAATCAATGGCTAGGATTAACCCTAATAAATAGGCCAACTGCCCCAACTGTTTTCACGGCTAAGATCGATCGACAATAGGTCGATAGATCGACCTATAGACCTATTACCTCAGAGTAATCTTCTTAGGCGTCTTCATGAAATTGCACTTCTCGTTAGAATCGAATGAATAAGGCTAGGTTTGTGCATCTCGCTCATTAGATGTTTATCAATCGGTGCAAATAATGATTTCTCACAACCACTGAAGACGTCGGATCGACTACACTTTCCAATTACTCCCACACCAAAAACTTGTGGGATCGAAGAATATTAGTGATAGTCACTTTTGAAGATTTATGCTTCGCGATAGTTCTTTTTTACGAATTTCTATCTCAAATAAATCAAGTATATATAGACAAGAATCCCCCGTCCAAGGGTTCAATATGGAAACTCAACCCAAGGGATCGGAACCTGCATAACAGACAATACCGATAAGAGGAATTTTGAGCTCGATCAATTGGAATCTAAAAGAGAAAGGGCCTCCGCAAGAATACAAGCCTACAAGACCACCATGGCAAATGCATAGGATAGAAACGTAAGGTTGAAATATTTCAGGTTGGGGACTTAGTACTAAAGCGAGTCAACGTCTCCAAGGAAAAAGGTAAGCTCGAATGTAATTGGGAAGGACCATTCAAAGTGATCGAGGTAGGAAAGAAAGGAGCATATCGTCTAACAAAGATGGATGGAAAACCAGTCAAGAGAACTTGGAATGGGAGAAACCTTAGAAAATTCTATGCTTACATATTTTCGTTTTTTTGTCTGTAATTCCAAGTATTAAGAATCTAATCTCGCTAGACTGCTTGTCAAAACTTCTGTTTAATTTTATAGATCGACAGCCGCAGAGGCATTGAGATGAAATCGCCAATCGAGAAAAGAAAAGCTATTAATAAGCTAACTCTCCACATTCCTCGATAGCTGCAGAGGCATCAAGATGAAATCGCCAATCAAGAAAAGAAAACCTATTAATAAGCTAACTCTCCACATTCCTCGACAGCCTCAGAGGCATCGAGATGAAATCGCATTTCAAGAAAAGAAAAGATATTAATAAGCTAACTCTCCATGTTCCTCGAAAGCCGCAGAGGCAACGAGATGAAATCGCCAATCAAGAAAAGAAAAGATATTAATAAGCTAACTCTCCACGTTCCTCGACAGCCACAGAGGCATCGAGATGAAATCTCCAATCGAGAAAAGAAAAGCTATTAATAAGCTAACTCTCCACGTTCCTCGACAGCTGCAGAGGCATCGAGATGAAATCGCCAATCCAGAAAAGAAAAGCTACTAATAAGCTAACGCTCCACGTTCCTCGACAGCCGCAGAGGCATCGAGATGAAATCGCTAATCGAGAAAAGAAATGCTATAAATAAGCTCTCCATGCTCCTCGATAGCCTCAGGGCATCAAAACGAAATCGACATTCAACAAAATGAGGCTATAAATAAACTAACTTCCAAGTTCCTCGACAGGTGCAGATGCATCGAGAGGAAATCAACATTCGACGAATAAAAGTTGTTACATAAACTTTAAATTTAGTAAACACTCAGAGTAGTCGACAGTTACAATAATATCGATAAAACTCGACAGAAGGAATTGAAGCAAAGGGAAATAAAGAAGAAAATTAGTTTTATTCCATCTCAGTAATCGATACAGTTACAAAGGTCGAATATATTACAATCAAGGTAATTACAAAAGAAAAACTCAAAAACCTACTACAACCTATTACATTTGCAAACTAAAACAACTTCCTTCGTCGATTATCGGACAACGGAAGAGCTCTCTGGTGGATTCCTACTAATTCGGCAACTGAGCTCCTCCGACATCTGCTCGATGAAGAACCCGAGTGACACCAGAGCACGTCTTCCTCATTGCACCGATCAGTGAGAGATAAAGGTATAATCAGCTTTATCTCTAACTAACCAGCGCACCAAGGAGACGGCTCCTGAGACCCTCGATGGTGTTAGTGAAGGCCAGGGGAATCTCTTTCCTCTTAATGTAGCAGCCAGCTCGAAAGACACAACATGTCAGTCAATGTAATGACCATGGGTGATGGGTCTCTCTGCATTGACCGAGAGACAGGAGAGGCAAGAAGCGCTTATTGATATTTTTGCGCTTTAAGTCCTCCACCATCTGATCGGCGACTCTACCTTCTACCTCACCCCTGGCTCTTCGAATATGTCGATATCTCGAGACACCGCTACTCAGATACAAGACGAAGTGTATCCAAGCATCGATAAACTGAGGTATCGACGATATCGACCTCGTCATTCGAAGTTCATACCGATCCTACCCATTCGAACGACGAGGTCGACCCATTGGGGAAACCCCTTTACGGATACCACCCAATCGAAAATAATTTAATCCCTTCCTCGATCAGGAGGTCGGGTGGAATGAGGTGGTGCGAAAATGGAGAATGCACCCCTCGATAGCTTAATATTGGAAGGGTTATTTAGGACAATTTTTGTCGGATGACGTATTAGGGAAAACATGTTTGGCTATTTTTGGTATGAATAATGGTGGGTACCCCCACCTATTTATTGGTCGGGACCATACGATCTAACGGCTCAGATTTATCACGATCAACGGCCCAGATATTATGCATTAAATGAGACCGACTCTTACGCTAACTGAGGTAGCCTACGTGGACCGCATCCAACGGGTCCAGAAGGCATCACAATCAATGGCTAGGATTAACCCTAATAAATAGGCCAACTGCCCCAACTGTTTTCACGGCTAAGATCGATCGACAATAGGTCGATAGATCGACCTATAGACCTATTACCTCAGAGTAATCTTCTTAGGCGTCTTCATGAAATTGCACTTCTCGTTAGAATCGAAAGAATAAGGCTAGGTTTGTGCATCTCGCTCATTAGATGTTTATCAATCGGCGCAAATAATGATTTCTCACAACCACTGAAGACGTCGGATCGACTACATTTTCCAATTACTCCCATACCAAAAACTTGTGGGATCGAAGAATTTTAGTGATAGTCACTTTTGAAGGTTTATGCTTTGCGATAGTTCTTTTCTATGAATTTCTATCTCAAATGAATCAAGTATTTATAGACATGAATCTCCCATCCAAGGGTTCAATATGGAAACTCAACCCTAGGGATCGGAACCTGCATAACAGACAAAACTGACAAGTAGGACCAAGCAGCGATCGATATAGAATAGTAATCAAGCATATAAAAAATAAGTCAGCAACGATAGGGGAATTTATGGACGAAAGCACAAACATCATTCATTGATCGATAAAAATAAACAACACGCCGCCGACGCATGACTCGATACAAATAAATCGAGATTTATAAAGATAAAATAAAGAGTTTTTCAAAATCCTGGCCAAAATAAATGCCGTCAACAATCATTATGAGTTTGATAATCTAGCAGATCGATGTGGGAGGACGTCCTCGACGTCTCGGGACCCTTAGGTATTTCTCCTCCCTCACCAACGGTCTCGGCGGCGAGCCTGGAAGCCTGCAGCTCAATGAGAAAGCAAAACTCATGTTTTTCGGGGAGCTCCCTGGAATCTTCTTCGGCAAAGGATCCCAAGTCCATTCGAACGTCGTTCTCGTCAAGTGCAGGATAAAGTTTCCCTTCATCAAACTGGTCATTCAGGAAGCCAAAAGCCCGACACTGCTTCCACCTCTTTTCAAACATCTTCGACAAATCAGTTCCCGACTGACGTTCGACCAACTCCTCATAATCAACGCTTTTGAAAAACTCGAGAACGATGGCTTTTCTCTCCTCGGCAAGGGACTCGCGGCGACGCTCGAGAATTTCTGCCTGACCCTTCTTAAAACTTTCGGCAGCCCTCTCCACCAATTGTCTCGACAAGTCCATTTTCAAATCAGCAAGTTCCGCCTCTAACTCTAAGATTCGGGAATCCTTGGTCGCCAGCTCGCCTTCCATCGCCGACGTCTTCCCTTCAAGTTCCGTCACCCTCTCTTCAGCTTGAGAAACTTTCTTCTTGGCAGCAGAATAAGCACCATGGTATTTCTCGAACCTCTTTCGAAGACTATCCATCCGAGCAGCAGTGGAATAGATAGTTTGATTCATATGCGAGAACAATGTTAAATAAGAATTAATTAAAGATAGAATAAATAATCATAAGGAGTATTGCTCAAAAAGTACCGCAAGTTTAAGGGAGGCCTGCAACCGCAACACGTCGGCCGTATCTTTCTTCAGCAACGTCTCGTGATCTTCATACGAGACGGTCGACAGAAACTTTTCCCACGCCTCGGGACTAATCGACGAATCCAGATACACTTGATTCATCATGGAAGTCCCGGCCACCCTATCCCCCTGCTTTTTCTTATGACTCTCGATGATGGATTCGAGATTCCCCTTGGCGGGGGCTGAGATATCCCCACTCGACAGAGTCAGCCCAACGTCCGATTTGGCCCTCTTCGAGGAGGGCACTTCCCTCTGCTCGACTTCTGTCTAAAGCGGCCTCTTTCCTTTGTCGGAACTTATGGACTTCATGCCTTGGGGGCTGGACCCAGGAGAAGGCGCAGTACTCGACTGCGCTAACGGTTTTGATCCGGTAGGATGCGCCGGAGTAGCCGAAGAAGAAGTAGGCGGCTTGCTGATTGAGCGAGCCTTCATTATTGCTCTCAAATCTCGATTCGTCATTGGTACCACGATTGATTCTGCATAAATTAAACAACATTAAACCAGGAACATCGATAATCAGAGGGAAAACAAGTAGCACGATAAACTACCTAATGGAGGACAATCGATAGGTAAAGGGGCCATCGACATCCCTCCCAGACTCAAGACCGGCTCCCGCAATTGTAAATTTGTGTCGTATTTCGATTCCGACAATTGCGATGGAAAGTCGGGCCCCCATGAAGGTTCAGGTACATTCTCCAAGAGAATGGCACCCAACCTCCACTCGCGTGTCGTCCTCCATACGTAGTTCTCAGGAGCATGAATAAAAATAAACCTATTTTTCCAACCCTTCCCGTGTGACGATTTCAGGTCACTAAGGAACCTAAGATTAGGTTTGGATCGTACAAAATAAAAACCCTCATTCGATTGAGGAGAAGGACGAACGTGGAAAAGACCACAGAAGTTAGCAAAGGACGCTGGTTGACCTATCGACTTCATAACTAGACAAAATGCTATGATATACCCTATGGCATTAGGGACCAATTGGGTTGGGCACAGTCCGAGACCGTTCACTATATCGACGAACTCACTCGCTAAAGGAAAATGAAGGCCATTTTCCAATCTGTCGATATGAAAGGTCCTGTACCCACCCGGAGGATCATTCATTCTTTGATCCCGAGATGGCATAAGTATAGACCACCCCTGAGGGAACTGGTATTTAGATAGAAATGACTCACATGACAAACGTAAACGACATGCTGATATATCGCTAAAAAGTTTCTTAGTTCGATGACGATCCGACGTCGACTTCATCGGAACAACAGTTTCTTTCTTAGGACCGACAACACTTAACAATTGAGCCGGCAAGGGGCTATGAAGTAACCCTTCAAAGGGATTATCAAAATGAGACATTATAGAGTCCACCAACATACCCTCCTTTTCCCTGACAGACTCATTCCCAATCGACTTTGAGTTGACCGACCTAGATAAAAGGACAAGTTTGAGAAATACCTACTAGGAATGAAAGACTCCGACTACGAGACCAACTGTAAAGATTGCTCGATCACTGCTCCAACAACTAGGCTCCGCTTAGACGTTTTTTGTAAATGTGAATAGTGACAGAGGAAGGGCCTTATTTATAAGCGGTAAACCCCAAAAGCGCGCCCATTGGCAAAAATTTTTAAACAGACGTGGCGGTTAAATTTCAAAAGTTATAAGGTTACATTTTCGGCCCAATAACTCCGCCCGAGAGAAGTAAGTTGGCCCAAATTTTAGCCCAATTAAGATGATTACAAATAAACTCCAAAATAAGAATATGTCGAGATTCAATATTATCATAATATGCTATCGATATACGAGATTACATAGTCAAAACGTACGTCGTTTCTACATACATCTAATAATACTATACTACGAATTATATCTAATCGTCTGATTGAGGAGGAATTAAACTTCCAAACTCATGTGCTCAAATGGTTTCTTCTTCCTCATCCCCAGTATAGACATCTTCTGAGGGTCGACATTGCTCATCGAGAATCGGGCCGATGACTGATGGATCGAACTCTGCAGTCAAGAAACCCTTGAATTGGCACTGTTTGATAGCCTTATCGTGCATCTCCATCAACTCATTCCCCATTCAAGCATCGGCAAGATACTCGTAAACGGGAGACTCAAGAAACTCTTTCACTATCGATAAACGTTGTGCAGAAGAAACCACCCTAGCCTTTGGCGGATAACCGGCACGAACTCGATAAAGTTCTCCGGTTGCAAGACTCAATTCCCTCATAGCATCGGCGAGTTGTTGATCTCTAGCCTTTATAGTGGCCTTGTATTCCGCCTTGAATCTCGACAACGTTTTCTGGGCACATTCAGCTGCGTAATAACCTTGGAACATATATTGCAGCGACTGCATCCGCGACATAACAATCATACATTTATACTTATAGAATTAAAAATGAAGATAATAAAATCGAGGCCTAGTTCTTACCCCCATGATCATTCGACCTCCGCTGTGCACGTTCTTCACCTCTGGTCTCGTTTAAAGACGCTATGAATAAAAGCAGCGAATCTGGTTTCTTTCGAACCTATTTGCAAAACGGAGTCCCCTGGACCCTACTCTCTAGGATGAGTAAGCTGAGATTCCAGCCACTCAGATAACGACCAATCAAGATCCAACTCTTCAGCATCGGAGCTATCATCACTGTCATCAATAACTGTATCGACAGCCGCACTCTCCTTTTCTTTCACCGACTCTTCTTCGATTTGAAGCCTCTTTCCGAGACGAATTTCATCTCGACGAGAATCAGGACCTTCGATACGCCTCATTCGTCCTTCACTGGTTTGCCGACCCCTTGAGATCGAGATCTGAGCCCATCTGCGCACATGCTCTTGTCCCAAAGCTATTCTTTTATTTCCTTCGGGCGGAACCAAAGTACTTTTGAGTATTTCTTCTAAACTAGGACCGTCTGCTCTCTTCTTCGATTGTGATAGCCCGGAAACTCGAAGGCACGGCTCTTCGATCAGTTTCTTATCATCGAGATAATACTTGCGCAAATTCTCGATAAATTCACTCGAGAGACATGGCTTTGGAGGATTTCTCACATCAATCGGTCCGGTACGCCACGGAGACGTGACGTTCAGCGACTGCCCCTTCGGCGGAAGAACGAATGCAAATCGAGATTTCCATCCCTTACCATGGGAACTCTTCGCATTCGTTAAAAAGCTATTTTTATTTCCTCTGGACTTAACTTGGTAGAAGCCCACGCATGATTTCGGTGACTCACTCACCTTAAACAGACACCAAAAATTTCCAAATGTCGCAGGTTTTCCAAAAGCCTTCATCACGATTATAAATGCCAGGATCATCGACATGCCGTTCGGAACTATTTGGGTTGGTCGAACCCCTAGGTGGTTTAAATTAGCGGCCAACTCGAGGGCAATAGGTACTCGAAACCCGCATTCCATTGAGGCCTCGTGGATCGCCAGAGACCTAGCAGGAGGTTGATGCATTCGATCGTTTTCGCCAGAAGACATTAAAGTCCAACCACCTGGAATTGAAAAGGCTGAAAGCCAAAAACTCAAAGCTCTCTTATAATTTCCTGCCTGGAACTCATCATAGGACATCTCAGTCTGATAAATCCTGGCATCTTCATCGTCTCCGCTTCCCTCGGCCCTATCTTGTTGGGCGTCGCCCCCACTGACCTCCTGATGTGCTCTATCTCTCCCCTAGAATATTTCTTGCACAACCTCCTCGACATGGATATTCTCCGGACTAGAAAAAACGATATCCGACATCTCAAAATATATGAACAATATAATTGACAACACTATATATTTTCAATAGCAAACAACTCCGACGTCAGATAAATTTACAGTAGGGTGAAAACGGCACCGGTAAAACGACCTATATATAGGAGAACAAACTACCGCTCCATGCAATTACATAATTACCCCCCAGAACGGACGCGACATTTCCCCTTCCACCGCTTGGATTTCAAAACTTACCCGCCAAACCTCAAGGAGCGAAGGCGCGAAAACCAAAATAGTCAAGGCGCGAAATATTGACTCAGAGATAATAACTTCCAGATTTCGACTTACATTCGAACTCTAGAACTTGGGGGATTACCACTAACCTACAGAAAAATTCACCTCGGACAAACATTAAATTTCCAGATTTCGAATTACACTCAAACTCTAGAACTTGGGGGACTCTTGATGTACCAAGTCTTCGTCATACGACACGTCATCTTTGACCATCGACCATAAAATAAAATCAAATAAAACCATCGGTGCTCGAGCTCACTTGGAGTGTCTCGACTCACCATCTCAAAGCACTCTTAGAACTCACAACGAGCATATCGACTCTCAGTCTCACCTCCAATTAGTCGCCATGTCGAACTCATCATTGGGATCGACATGGTTGTCGATACCCATTTGTTAATCTTAAACCGCTTACGGTCAAGTCAGACCACTTTTAAGGATCCATATCCGAAAATAAACGTCCAATCACAATTCGACCCGGTGATCCAATAATAAAACTATAAATAGCCCTCATAAATAAGAGAAGGAGGTACGTACTCCCTGAGCATTAATTACGGACTAATCTCCTTCTTTCTATCTCGATACTGACTTAAGCATTGCAGGGTTATCGCCGGGTCACCACCGGCATTAACCTAACGTAGTTACCTTTGATTACAGGTTAGGATCCACATTACAAATCGAGGAGAAGTTTGATTGACCTGCTATTCCTCACATTGATGAGTCGTGTTCGACCTTGAAAATAACCACCGACCGAGAACTATTAACCTACCAAAAAATACACTCATCAATAAAGGTTAAAAAATTATTGCTAGAGGGTTCCCTCCTCTCGCGCGTGCACGCGCGGGTGTATTGGGGGTGCAAATCTTGGATCGAATTTACACTCGATCATTCAAGACTTTTGCGTACTCGTGACTTGTGGACACGAATGTCGTCCCGAAATGCCTATTCGGACGGGCCCAATTTTGCGATTTTCTTTTTGGGCCAAGAAGAAAAATGATTTCTTCTGGCACAATGCAGCTTGTCGGATTGAATAATTTTGGGCCATGTACATTAAATCTCGATGGCCCAGTTTCCGGAAGGCACTCTCAAAATGAAACGGAAATGTAACTCCCAAATATTTCTGTAACGGACCGTGACTCCCGAACGGAAATCTCATTAACTTCATTTTATTCCAATTTTACTCTCGCTTCCCATCCTATAAATACTGGCTCATTTCATATGTTTAGACACATAGAAACAAAACCAATCCTCTCTTCTTCTTGTTTGTTCAATAGTTCAAGAGTTTTAGTTTGCTGCAAATAGCTTGGTGTGAAGCTCATTTGTATATACCGTTGAATCTTGGGAGATGAACGTTCGAAGAACCTCAAGGTCAAATCTGTGAAGGGTGAGGGAGCGAATTTGTCTTAAGGACACTGTGTCTTCAAACATGCCTAGGTTTGATTTATTTTGTTATTCAGTATTTAGCATTATATTTGTTCGATTTCTGTTTAATTTTCGTTCAATTTTGTACTGTTTTCATACATAAGTGGTAACAATATTAAGACAAATCCGACTTTTCGTCAAAAGGAAAATTGTTTACAAAACCTTTTAACCAAAAATTGGTTAACTAGAAATTTTTTGCAAAAGCGTTTACCAAAACTCATTTTTATAAATTGTATCAAACTTGTTTTACCAAGGATATAAATTCGGTGGTTTTAGAAACTGTTTTAAGGGAAATTCTTTTGGACTGTAAGTGGATTAAGTTCTGCTTCGACAGAAAAGTTGAAATCAAAACTCCTGTATAATATTCTCAAATTTATTTACATAATTTTGGCTTACAAAATTGGAAGAGAGTTTAGAAAATATGTTGATGAATTTTGGGATAGAAAATTTGGTGGTGTTATCTTGTTAAGATACCTACTTGAATATTTCTGAAATTTTCTTTGTGAAAATTGACTATTTGTGTTATGGTTTCAGAAATGGCAACCAATGAGAACACGGAAGTTGTGGTAACTGAGAGCTCGTCTGGAACTCCAATCCCAATTCCTGTTGTGATACCAATTAGTCAAGCAGAAAAACCAGAGAAGTTCAACGGATTGAATCTCAAAAGGTGATAGCAGAAGATGTTCTGTCTGACCACCTTGGGCCTGGTGAGGTTTTTAACCGAGGACCCACCCAAGAAAGAAGGGGAGTGTTGGATAAAGATGAAGATGAAGACAAAAGATTGAAGGGAGGTTTTGATGATTTCCAAAACATCATCATTAGCTAAGTAATGGAAGCTTAGCCAACCTGTAAAGATTTTTGACCAAGGAAGAAATTAGATCAGAAGGGTCAAATATTATGGTCCATGTTGGATGAAGATGAAGATGAAGATAGAGTGCAAGAAGGTTTTGATGATTCTCAAAACATCAAGATCAGCTAAGTAAGGAATGCTTAAATCCCTTAGAAGAATTTTGACCAAGTAAGAAGACAAATCAGAAAGGTCAAAAGTTCAAGGTCCAGAAGAGTACTGATCTATTGCTGAAGTTCGAAATCAGACTGGTAGCTTTTCAGCTGACTCAAATCAGATTAGTTCAAATTTGGATCAGCAGGGTATCTATCAGACGGGTTATTTCGATCAGCAGAGTGAAAAAAGTTCAAGGAGTCTGCCTAACGGTAATAAATACACTTGGAGTAATAAATTATGCTGGAGAAGGGTATTAATGGCAAATGATTGAAGACATTTCGGATCAGCAGGGTGCATTTAATGCAACTGGCAGAAAAGTATAGCAGAGTGTACAGTGCAACAGTTGCAGAGAGCCGTTCCAGGAAATGGGGGACCAGTACTTGTAGCTTTGAAATTTGTCTCTCTCTTCAACGGATAGATTTAAAAAACAAGTATAAATAGAGCTGGATTCAAGAGTTAGAGACAACACAACAACTGAGATTTCATTCGCGAAGCAGAATTTTTCTAAGTCTCAAAAGCTCAAGAACAGCTCACTCGTCTGCTGAAGTCATTTGTTGACAGAAGCTAAGTTGAAGCAAAAAGAATACACATTTTCTGAGTGAATTTGTAAAAGAGAGTGTTGTGAGGAGTGTAGATGCATCTTAATGAATGATCTAGCTTTTGAGAGTAGGATTTCTTTGTGACTCCTTTCTACGAACTTGTGGCTTATCATTTGTTGTAAAGCGCAAGCAGAGTATATTGTAAAATGTGTGTTTACTTTGCATTTGATTTCTTGCATATTTTTAAGAAGCATTCAAACACTTAACTGTTCAAAAGATTTTAAAAAGAAGTTTATAAAACTGGGGATAAAATCTTTTAAGTTGATAAAAGCTTATTTGTGAAAAACACTTTAATATCTGCTGCAAGTAATCTGATTGAAAATTTGATTTTACTGAAATCAGCTAAGTCATAATCAGAAGAGTGGTCAACTTTGTTGTTCAAAGCTTTGTGCGCGATCAACATAGCCAGCTTACAATTCTCGATCAGCTTAGTCTGCTGACAAAAGACTTGAAAAGTTTTTAAAGTCAAAAATTTTCAGAGGTGTATTCACCCCTCTCCCCCCATCTAGACCTCATCTGACCAATTGAGACCATCAAGTGGTATCAGAGCGCGTGGTTCATTATAATCAGCTGCCTGATCAACGAGCTTTATCAGAGTATTTTTCAAAGGTTTTATAAAGTTTTCAAAAGAGCACGTTTTTGAAAAATCAAAACTTTTTGAAAATGGATTGTATCAGCCTTATTCTCCACATCGGCGGTATAATTTTCGAGGACTGGAAGATCCGAATGGAAATCTGCCTTGTTGCTTATAACGAAAACATGTATACATGTATAACAAAAGGTCCTTCCAAGATCACGCAGACAATAAAGGTTGATCAAGAAGATATTGTGGTGAGCAAAGAAACTTGATGAGATGACAGCTGAGGAAGTCAAGTTGTTCAATCTGGACAGGTTGGCCATTTCATCATGACCAAAGCCCTGGATAACGACTGTTTTGATAAGGTCAAGCATCGCAAGACTGCAAAGGAAATGTGGAACAAGGTTCGTGACATGAGCGAAGGAAACGATGCCATAAAGGAGCACCAGCTAAGCGTTGCTCTGGAAAAGTTAGACAACCTCAAGATGAAGTCTGGGGAAACTATTGATCAAATAGATACAAGGTTTATCAGAACGCCGAATGAAGTTCTAAAGTTGGGAAAGACCTTCACTCACAAGGAGATCACTGTCAGAATACTGAAGGTGTTGCCTCCAAAGTTCAACATGAAGGTTACAGCCATGGAAGAGTCAAGGGATCTGGGAAAGATCTCTCTTACAGAGCTGTTTTCCGTACTCAAGGCATACGAGTATAAACTGCCAAGAAGGGGTATTAAAGAAACCTCAACTTCAGGCCCCACAGCTGCACTGGTTGCTACTGAAAATCCTAGAAGAACAGCAAACAAAAGCAAAGACGTGGACTCATCTGATGAAGCCACACTGCTCAAGAAAAAAGAGTACAATGCTGGAGATGTTGCACTGTTGATTAACAATTTCAAGAAGTTCTACAAGAGAAAAATGAAGAACATATTCAACAATTCTTCTACTTCTAACCCTACCTCTACTTCTCATGATAGTAAGGATTCTTATAAGTCCAAACTAAGGTGCTATAATTGCAGGAAATTGGGACATTTCATCAGAGACTGCCCATATCCTAAAGCTGAGAAATACATTGATGAAGAGAAAAAATTAAGAAAGGAGAGAAATCATAAAAAAGGCAAAGTGTTGATGGCTAAAGCAGAAAAGCTTGTTGCTATCTACTCGTCTGACTCATACTCGAACACTTCAGAAGAAGAGTATACTGAAGACGAGAATCCTGCACTTCTCTGTCTGATGGCCAAAGAATCAGATGACTCTGAGGATGAGGTAACTCCTGCTGAAAATGAATTTTTTAATTCATTTGAGCAAATGATTGTTAATAATACCAGTATTGTTGATGCATTTGCTAAGCTTAAGGAGGAGATGACATTGCTGAAAGAGCAAAATAGTTCACTGAAACTTAAGGTTGAAAGACCAAATCAATCAGCTGAATATAAACTGCTTGAGCAAAAGAATAAATCTCTGAAAGCTGAATGTGAAGTTTATAAGGGTAAAATCATGGAACTTGAGAAAGTCGTAGAGTCTCATGATAAGTCTTCTGTTGCATTAGATGACACGCATAGTAAACAGAAACTGCCTTTAAATCAGGAAAAGATAGAACTGAACCATACTTAAAAATTCATATCTGCTGATAACAGTAAGGTCATATTGTATGTTCAGACTACTAAACCTGCTTCACCTGAGAATGAATTATAGGAGAAGAAAACTCGTATGGCTAAAACGAGCAAAGAGCCTAAAATTGAAAAACAGACTGGTAAGGCTAAACAGCATAGTCCTAAGAAACCTGCTGATAAGAGTAAAACCAATAAGACTAGTAACAACGCTAAGTCGTCTGCTAATGAGAAAGTAAAGAGTAAACCAAAGAAGCATAAGAACAAGAAAAATCAAAATGTTTTGTATGGAAATGAGTCATCATATTATGTGCAACCTGCTGCATATCCACCTGTATATCATGCACCTCAATTTCCAGCTTACTATGCACCTTACCCTGCTCATCCTATGCATGCATATCCTACATATCATGCACCTTATCCTGCTTATGAACATTATCCACATCATTCTGATTAACAAAATAACACATCTGGTGATTATGATGAAGAGAAAATTGTTCATGCTCCTTCTAAAACTCAAAAGCCTAAGAAGCCCAAGACTTCAACATCTTGGATTGTGATAGGTGAAACTAATCCTTCAGGCCCTCTCAATGAAGGGTACCTATCTTTTGTTTTGTAGGTTAGGATTAGGAGTAGGAGTAAACTAGAGAAGAAATGATACTTGGACAATGGATGTTCAAACACATGTGTGGAGACATACATGAGCTGACTGATGCTGCTGTTGTGGACTGTCCAAATGTTACATTCGGAGACAACAAATAAGGCAAGATTGTGGCGTGTGGAAAGCTAATCAAAGGAAACATTGAGATATCTGATGTCTCTTATGTTAAAGGCCTCAAGTACAATTTGCTGAGCATAAGTCCATTTTGTGACAAATGTTCCTCAGTCATCTTTTCATCAGATAAGTGCTACGTTGAACATATTGGAACTAAGAAGGTCATCTTATCTGGAAGAAGACAAGGTAATATCTGTGTAGTCGACTAGAATTCTATGGACAGGAATTCAAATGTTTGTATGGTAGCTTCTACACCAAGTGAGATTAGTTGGCTATGACACGAAATGATGAATCATGTGAATTTCAAGACCATCAACAGATAAGCTGTGTGACGCATGTCAGAAGGGTAAACAAATCAAGTCATCTTTCAAGAGCAAGAAGCACCAATCTTCATCAAGGATATTGGAGCTACTACATATGGACTTATTTTGACCCATTGATCCAATCAGCAATGGTGGAAAGAAATACTGTCTAGCTGTTGTGGATGATTATTCAAGATACACTTGGGTTGTCATCATGAAGAAGAAAATTGAAACCAAGGAGCATCTTACCAATCTGATAGAACTGATCCAGAATGAGAGAAGTATGAAAATATTGAAGACCAGATCAGATAGAGGGACTGAGTTTACAAACTCTACTGTTTAAGAGTATTGTAACATTAGAGGAATCAACCAAGAGTACACTTCTGCCAGAACCACTCAACAAAATGGAGTTGCTGAAAGGAGAAACAGAACTCTGAAGGAAGCTACCAGAACTATGTTGAAACAAAACTGCCCTAAAGATTCTGGGCAGAAGCAACAAATACATCATGCTTTACCCATAACAGATGCTTGATCAACAAGGGTCAAAACAAGACACCTTATGAAGTCTGGAACAACAGAAAGCCTAATATTCATTATTTTATGATTTTTGGATGTAAATGTTATATTTTGAATAATAGGAAAAATCACCTTACTGCTTTTGCAGAAAAGATTGATGAAGCTGTTTTTGTAGGATACTCAACTGTTAGTAAAGACTATAGAGTCTTTAACAAAAGAACTTGTAGAAGAATCTATTCGTGTAGTATTTGATAAACCAAACAAATTTTCTAGAAAGAATCAAAGTACTAATCCATTCCAGTCTACTGATTTAAGAAATTGAGTGTTGAAAGAAAAAAAGAATATGTGCCTATCATACTACCTGATCTCAACTCAGCTGCTATTCAAAATCAGTCTGTTGATTGTCTAACAGACGAGTTACCAACAGCTGACAGACCAAAGACTGTTCAACAGACTACAAATGATCAACAAACTACTACTGGAACTCCAACAGTAGTGTTGCAAGATCAATCAAGATGACAACATCCTGGATTTGCAACCTGATCTCAGATGGCTCAAAAATCACCCACCAGAGTTAGTGATTGGTGATCCTTTGAATAGAGTAAAGACTAGAAGAGCTGCTGCAAATGATACAATGTTTGCCAGTTTCCTATCCCAAATAGAGCCCAAACAAGTTGAAGAAGCTCTCAGTGATTCTAACTGGATTGAAGCTATGCAAGAGGAGCTAAATCAATTTGAAAGGAATGAAGTCTGGTACTTAGTCCCTAGACCAAGTCATCAAAGAGTCATTGGTACTAAGTAGCTTTTTAGAAATTGCTGCTCACAGTCCACTGATAGCTGAAGAAATTGCTGCAATCAAAGAAGATGTGCAAACCATCAAACTGGACCTGGAAACACTTGGAGCAAGAACTCAGAACAACACTGCTGGGTGGAACATTGTGCATAAAGTTGATGTGGATGCTATGTCTCCTCGTGAAGAAGCTAGCAGAGGCATGCTTAAGACCTTCACCACAGCAGCTGAACTGATCTTTCACACTCAGGGTAAGCTGTTGGATCAAATTGACTTAACTTTAGAGAAGGTGGAGAGTTTTCATCAGACGAGGAGTTTCGATCAGCAGAGTAGAAGTGATCAGGAAGTCAACCCAACGGTAATAAATGCTCTGATGGAATTAAATGCTAAAGCAGATGGGTATTTATGGCAAATGACAGAAAGTACAACAGAGTGTACAATACGAACAGTTGCAGAGAACCGTTCCTGAAAATGGGGGGACTAGTACTCGAGAAATCTGATTATGTCTTTCTTCAACGGACAGAATTCAAATCTCAAGTATAAATACTGAGTGATTCAAGAGTTAGAGACAAGCAACACAAATCTGAGAGAAATTTAAAAGCAGAATTCATCTAACTCTCAAAACTCAAGAACAGAACACTCATAAGCCTAGTCATCTGTGGACGAATTTTGAAGTTGAAGATCAAAGATAAACACCTAAATCTGAGTGATTTTGTTAGAGAATGTTGTAAATAGCTGTTATCCATCTTTGTGAAGTGATAAAACTCTGTGGAATAGGTTTTCTTAGTGACTCCTATTGTGAACTCGTGGTCTTTTCATTTGTAGATTGGCGCAAGCATTTTATACTGTGAACTTTGGGTTTTCTAGTATAACCCAAGATCTAAGTGATTTGGAAGGGTGGACTAAAGGATTTATATCCATTTAACCACTATAAAAATTACATGTGTTTGATTTTGCATACTTACTTGCATATTTCTCCGAAGCTTTCAAACAAAAGAGTTAACTGTTAAAAGATTTTTAAAAGGAGTTTACGGAAACTGGGGATGAAATCTTTTTAAGTTAAGAAAAACCAACATGGAATAACACTTCAAATATTCGCTGCAAAACAAGTTGTCTTAAAACTTCGATTTCATCAAAATTAGCTAAGTTACATCAGAAGAGTGGTCTACCCTGCTGTTCAAAAGCTTTGTGTGCGCTCAACTTAGTCTACTTACGAATCTTGATCAGTTTAATCTGCTCACAGAAAAAGTTAGAGAATTTTTAAGTTAAAATTTTCACAGGTCTATTCACCCCCTCCCCTTCTAGACCTCATCTGACTACTTGGAACCGACAAGTGGTATTAGAGCGGGTGGTTAATTTAAATTAGTTGTCTGATCAACGAACTTGATCCTAGTGTGTTTTCAAAGGTTTTTAAAAAGTTTTTGAAAGAGCATATTTTGAAATATTAGAACTTTTTGAAAAATATATTTTATCAGCCATGTTCCCCACATCGGCGGTATGAGCTTTTAGGACTGGAAGATTCACATGGAAATTTTCCTTGCTGCTTATAATGACAACATGTTTACATGTATCATTAAAGGTCCTTTCAAAATCACCAAGACCATAAAAGTAAATGACGAAGAAATGGTGGTGACTAAAGAGCTTGAAGAGATGACAGTTGAGGAAGTCAAGCTATTCAATCTTGATAAAGTTGGCCATTTCATAATGACCAAAGCCCTGGATAATGACCGATTTGACAAGGTCAAGCACTGTAAAATTGTAAAAGAAATGTGGGATATGGTTCGTGATATGAGCGAAGGAAACGACTCCATCAAAGAGCAAAACTTGAGCACAACTCTTTAAAAAATTTGAGAACCTCAGGATGAAGTGCGGAGAAATCATTGATCAGATGGATACAAGGTTAACAAGAACGCTGAATGATGTTTTGAAGCTGGAAAAGGCCTTCACTAATAAAGAGATCACAGTCAAAGTTTTGAAGGCTCTACCTTCCAACTTCAACATGAAGAATATAGCCATGGAAGAATAAAGGGATATGGGGAAGATCTCTCCCACCGACCTCTTTTCTGTACTCAAGGCATATGAGTATAAATTGCCAAGAATGGATATAGAAGAAACCTCAAATTATAGTCCCACAGCTGCCCTGGTTGCTGCTGAAAATCCAAGAAGATCAGCAAACAAAAATAAAGAAATGGACTCATGTGATGAGACCATGCTGCTCAACAAAAAGGAGTACACTGCTAGTGATGTTGCATTGTTGTTGAACAACTTCAAGAAGTTTTACAAGATAAAGATGAAGAACAAATACAACAATGCTTCTATTTCTAACTCTATCTCTCATCCTCATGATAATAAGTATTCTTATAAATCCAAACTAATGTCCTATAATTGCGGGAAATTGGGATATTTAATCAAGGACTGCCCATGTCCTAAAGTTGGGAAATACACTGAGGAAGAAGAGAAAATCATAAAGGAGAAGAGACATAACAAAGGAGAGGTGCTGATGGTGAAGCTGAAAAGTTAGCTGCCTTCTATTCGTTTGTTCGAATCTTGTTTGTATTTTATTGTATCGGAATGAATTACCTAGACTGTCAATTTTAGCAACTATATACATGAGTAGTCCGGGTCCGATCGTGTCTTCTATTTGTGTCGGATTAGCGTGACTTGATTTTTAAAAGAAAAAGTTTATTCCCCCAAATTCTTATTTCCGTTAAGCATGCTTAACCTAGAGGTTCAATAAGACATTATGAGAGAATTAATTTTATATAAGGTCACAGAAGTAAATGTCTTTAATTGAAATTGTTACTATCGTACCTACCATTGTTAAAGTTGCGAATCAATATTCTATTTTTTGTTCATTGTGGCGAATACAACGAGGTTCTATTAATATATCTATTAAAGTGAATGTTAAACTCTAATTGGGTACATCGAAATAAAACTGAGAAACTATAAGAAAATCAATTTGGAAGATTCACAGAAGTAAATAGCTAATATCAAAGGTGTATCAACCAGGTCCAAAACAAATTTTGAAGTTATGTAAAATATATTAAAAAATTATTGAACTCGCTTAATTTCAATTTGATTATATAGAATCGATTTTACTGTCAAAATAGAAGTTTTTTGTTCCAGAATTTTTTTTTTTTTTTTTTTTTTTTTTTGTGTTCATAGCTGCATCGCTTAGTTATTGACATTATTTCCTTCTTTTGTTTTTCGTTTTCTAGGCTGAACAGGCCACCATCTGTAGGCATACTCCCATATAGATCTGTTTTTTTTATTACGAGAGAGAGAGACATTAATTAGATTTTCTAAATACATGTCGTTTTAGTAAAATGAAAATATTCATAAATACATGTGGTTGTAGAAATCCAATAGAGACTCAAACTTCTTTTGTGACAATTATACCCTTTTTCATTAAAGATTTAACTCCTAAATATTGTATATATCTAAGTAATTAATAGTTTTTGAGCTTTATTAAACAACATTAAACGACATGCATTTAGGGATGGAGTGAGTATTGAAAATAAGGCCACTAAAGTTAATATCATTAGTTGGAATTGTTACTATAGTACCTACCGTTGATAGGACTTTCGGACACATCAATGTTCTATTAAAATTTATGTTGGTGTGGCGGAAACAACGAAGTTCTTTTAAAATCTCAATAAAAGTGAACGTTAAACTCTAATCATCTTGTACATCGAAATATAATTGAGAAATAATAAGAAAATTAATTTTGAAGATACACTGAAGTAAATAGCCAATAACAAAGTAGTATCAACCAATTCTAATAGAAATTTTAATGGTATGTAAACTATATGCAAGATTTCTTGAACTCGCTGAATTTTAATTTTGTTATACAAAGTCAATTTTACTGTTGAAATAGATGTTTTTTTTTTATGACAGAACAATTTTTTTTTTTTCATTTCAATGTCGTAGCCCTTAGTCTTGATACTGTTTCCTCCTTTTATTTTTTGTTTTCCAGACTAAACCGGCCACTATCTGTAGGCACACTCCCATATCGATCTGTTTTATTTATTATGAGAGAAAGACATGAGTTAGATTTTTAGGTTGTTATGAGTTTGACATGACTTTAATTGGAAAAAAGGTGTTATGTTTTATTTTGGATCCAAAAAAAAAAACAAAAAGGATTTTGAATCTATTTTAGATGAAGAAAAAATAATTAATCATTTTCCAAGTGGGTCTAAACCTTTTTTTTTTTTTTTTTTTTGGAGTCTAATGGTAAACCGCGGAAAAAATGGGTGTCTTAATAATTTTAACGGGTCTTTACCAGTTGTATGTTTAATTTTTATTTTTAACTAAGTTCTTATTTTGAAAAAAATAATACCAATCTATAAGGGCTAGATATTAAATTATCTTCAAATGAATCTTATGTAAGTGGACATTTTAATATGTCTGATATCATATTTTTTATTTGTTGGACTTGGAATCTTTTTTGTATTTCGTTTTATCGGAATGAATTACCTAGAATATCCATTTTAGCAAATATGTACCTGAGTATTCCGGGTCCGATCGTGTCTTCTACTTGTGTCGAATTAGCGTGACCTAGTTTTATAAAAAAAGTTAATTACCTCAAATTCTGATTTCCTTTAAGCATGCTTGGACTAGAGGTTCAATAAGACATTATGGGAGAATTAATTTTTGGCAAGGTCACAAAAGTAATTGTCATTAATTGGAATTGTTACTATCGTACCTACCGTTGTTAAAGTTGCGGACACTTCAATGTTTTGTTCTAGCGAATACAACGAAGTTCTATTAAAATCTCTATAAAAGTGAACGTTAAACTCTAAACGGGTACATCGAAATAAAATAGAGAAACTATAAGATAATCAATTTCGAAGATTCACTGAAGTAAATAGTCAATATCAAAGGTGTATCAACCAGGTCCAAAACAAATTTCGAAGGTATGTAAAATATATGCAAAAATTATTGAACTTGCTTAATTTCAATTTGATTATATAGAATCAATTTTACTATCAAAATAGAAGTTTTTTGTGCCAAAATATGTTATTTTTTTTTGTATTCAAAGTCGCATCCTTTAGTATAGACATTATTTCCTTCTTTTATTTTTCATTTTCTAAGCAGAACCGGCCACCATCTGTGGGCATACTTTCATATAGTTCTGTTTTTTTTTTTTTATTATTATTATTATTATGAGAGAGAGACATGAATTAGATTTTCTAAATACATGTCATTTTAGTAAAATAAAAATATTCATAAATACATGTGGTTTTAGAAATCGAATAGACTCTCAAGATTCTTTTGTGACAATTATACCCTTTTCCATTAAAGGTTGAACTCCTAAATATTGTATATATCTAAGTAATTTATAGTTTTTGAGCTTTATTAAACAACATTAAACGACATGTATTTATGGATGGAGTGAGTATTGAAATAAGGCCACTAAAGTTAATGTCATTAGTTGGAATTGTTACTATCATACCTATCGTTAGGACTTTCGGACATATCAATGTTTAATTAAAATTTATGTTCGTTGTGGTGGATACAACGAGGTTCTATTAAAATCTCTATAGAAGTGAACGTTAAACTCTAATCATCTTGTACATCGAAATGTAACAGAGAAACTATAAGAAAATCAATATTAAAGATACACTGAAGTAAATAGCCAATGACAAAGTAGTATCAACCAATTCTAAAAGAAAATTTAAAGGTATGTAAAATATATGCAAAATTTCTTGAACTCACTGAATTTTAATTTTTTTTATACAAAGTCAACTTAACTGTTGAAATAGATGTCTTTTTTATGACAGAATAATTTTTTATTTTTCAGTTCACTGTCGTATCCCTTAGTCTTGATACTGTTTCCTTCTTTTATTTTTTGTTTTCCAGACTAAACCGGCCACTATCTGTAGGCACACTCCCATATCGATCTGTTTTATTTATTATGAGAGAAAGACATGAGTTAAGATTTTTAGGGTTTTAAGAGTTTGACATGACTTTAATTGGAGAAAAGGTGTTATGTTTTATTTTGGATCAAAAAAAGCTAAACAAAAAAGGAATTTGAATCTATTTTAGATGAAGAAAAAATAATTAATCATTTTCCAAGTGGGTCTAAACCTATTTTTTTTTTAGTCTAAGGTAAACCGCGGAAGAAATGAGTGTCTTGATAATTTTGACGGGTCTTTACCAGTTGTATGTTTAATTATTATTTTTAACTATGTTCTTTTTTTGAAAAAAAAAATTACCAATCTAATGAGATATTAATTTATCCTCAAATATCAATCTTATGTAAGTGGACATTTTGATATGCCTATGATAGCATATTTTTTATTTGTTGGAATCTTTTTTGTATTTTATTGTATCGGAATGAATTACCTAGACTGTCCATTTTAGCAAATATTTACATGAGTAGTCCGGGTCCGATCGTTTCTTCTACTTGTGTCGGATTAACATGACCTGGTTTTATAAAAAAAGTTTATTACCTCAAATTCTGATTTCCTTTATGCATGCTTGGACTAGAGGTTCAATAAGACATTATGAGAGAATTAATTTTTGACAAGTTCACTAAAGTAAATGGAATTGTTACTATCGTACCTTCCGTTGTTAATGTTGCGGACACATCAATGTTCTATTTTTTGTTCGTTGTGGCGAATACAACGAAGTTCTATTAAAATCTATATAAAAGTGAATGTTAAACTCTAATCGGGTACATCGAAATAAAACAGAGAAACTATAAGAAAATAAATTTGGAAGATTCACTGAAGTAAATAGCAATATCAAAGGTTTATCAACCAGGTCCAAAACAAATTTCGAAGGTATGTAAAATATATGCAAAAATTATTGAACTCGCTTAATTTCAATTTGATTAAATGGAATCAATTTTACTGTCAAAATAGAAGTTTTTTGTGCCAGATTTTTATTTTTTTTTTGTTCACAGTCGCATCCCATAGTATTGACATTATTTCCTTCTTATATTTTCGTTTTCTAGGTTGAACCGGCCACCATTTGTAGGCATACTCCCATATAGATTTGATTTTTTTATTACGAGAGAGAGACACATGAATTATATTTTCTAAATACATGTCGTTTTAGTAAAATAAAAATACTCATAAATACACGTGGTTTTAGAAATCCAATAGAGACTCAAACTTCTTTTGTGACAATTATACCCTTTTTCTTTAATGATTGAACTCCGAAATATTGTATTTATCTAAGTAATTAATAGTTTTTGAGCTTTATTAAACAATATTAAACGATATGTATTTAGGGATGGAGTGAGTATTGAAAATAAGGCCACTAAAGTTAATGTCATTAGTTGGAATTGTTACTATCATACCTACCGTTGATAGAACTTTCAGATACATCAATATTGTTCTATTAAAATTTATGTTCGTTGTGGCGGATACAACGAGGTTCTATTAAAATCTTTATAAAAGTGAATGTTAAACTCTAATCATCTTGTGCATCGAAATATAACAGAGAAACTATTAGAAAATAAATTTTAAAGATACACTGAAGTAAATAGGCAATATCAAAGAAGTATAAACCAAGTCTAAAAGAAATTTTAAAGTTATGTAAAAAATATGCAAAATTTCTTGAACTCGCTGAGTTTTAATTTTGTTATATAAAGTAAATTTTATTGTTGAAATAGAAGTTTATTTATGAGAGAACAATTTTTTTTTCAGTTCACTGTCAGGATCCAACTTGTTGCCCTCAACCCTCCTATCAACCCTGATGATGACAAAAAGGGGGAAGATAAAGTGGAAGAGACAACTATTCAAGCTGCTGCTACTGAAAATCAAGCACTTGAAGAAAAGGCTGAGGAAGCTGATGCTGCCAAAGACAATGAGACTGATGATAAGGTAGATAAAGAGGCTGTTGCTGAAGAAATTGGAAAGGCTGATGACAATGAAAAGTCTGAAGCAGAATCCAAGGAACAAGCCAAATCTAATAAAGAAATGGCTGCATCCAAGGTTTTATAAAGTTTTCAAAAGAGCACGTTTTTGAAATATCAAAACTTTTTGAAAATGGATTGTATCAGCCATATTATCCACATCGGTTGTATGATTTTCGAGGACTGGAAGATCCGAATGGAAATCTTCCTTGTTGCTTATAACGACAACATGTATACATGTATAACAAAAGGTCCTTCCAAGATCACCAAGACAATAAAGGTTGATCAAGAAGATATTGTGGTGAGCAAAGAAACTTGATGAGATGACAGTTGAGGAAGTCAAGCAGTTCAATATGGACAGGTTGGCCATTTCATCATGACCAAAGCCCTGGATAACGACCGTTTTGATAAGGTCAAGCATTGGAAAAGTTAGACAACTTCAAGATGAAGTCTGGTTAAACTATTGATCAGATGGATACAAGGTTTACCAGAACGCTGAATGAAGTTCTAAAGCTGGGAAAGACCTTCACTGACAAGGAGATCACTGTCAGAGTACTGAAGGCGTTGCCTCCAAAGTTCAACATGAAGGTTACATCCATGGAAGAGTCAAGGGATCTAGGAAAGATCTCTCTTACAGAGCTGTTTTCCGTACTCAAGGCATACGAGTATAAACTGCCAAGAAGGGGTGTTAAAGAAACCTCAACTTCAGGCCCCACAGCTGCACTGGTTGCTGCTGAAAATCCTAGAAGAACATTAAACAAAAGCAAAGACGTGGACTCATCTGATGAAGCCACACTGCTCAAGAAAAAAGAGTACACTGCTGGAAATGTTGCACTGTTGATTAACAATTTCAAGAAGTTCTACAAGAGAAAAATGAAGAACATATACAACAATTCTTCTACTTCTAACCCTACCTCTACTTCTCATGATAGTAAGGATTCTTATAAGTCCAAACTAAGGTGCTATAATTGCAGGAAATTGGGACATTTCATCAGAGACTGCCCATATCCTAAAGCTGAGAAATACATTGAGGAAGAGAAGAAATTAAGAAATGAGAGAAATCATCAAAAAGGCAAAGTGTTGATGGCTGAAGCAGAAAAGCTTGTTGCTATCTACTCGTCTGACTCAGACTCAGACACTTCAGAAGAAGAGTCTACTGAAGACGAAAATCTTGCACTTCTCTGTCTGATGGCCAAATAATCAGATGACTCTGAGGATGAGGTAACTCCAGCTGAAAATGAATTATTTAATTTATTTGAGCAAATGATTGTTAATAATACCAGTATCGTTGATGCGTTTGCTAAGCTTAAGGAGGAGATGACATTGCTGAGAGAGCAAAATAGTTCACTGAAACTTAAGGTTGAAAGACCAAATCAATCAGCTGAATATAAACTGCTTGAGCAAGAGAATAAATCTCTGAAAGCTGAATGTGAAGTTTATAAGGGTAAAATCATGGAACTTGAGAAAGTCGTAGAGTCTCATGATAAGTCTTCTGTTGCATTAGATGACACGCATAGTAAACAGAAACTGCCTTTAAATCAGGAAAAGATAGAACTGAACCATACTTAAAAATTCATATCTGCTGATAACAGTAAGGTCATATTGTATGTTCAGACTACTAAACCTGCTTCACCTGAGAAGGAATTAGAGGAGAACTAAGCTCTTATAGCTAAAACGAGCAAAGAGCCTAAAATTGAAAAACAGACTGGTAAGGCTAAACAACATAGTCCTAAGAAACCAGCTGATAAGAGTAAAACCAATAAGACTAGTAACAACGCTAAGTCGTCTAATAATGAGAAAGTAAAGAGTAAACCAAAGAAGTATAAGAACAAGAAAAATCAAAATGTTTGGTATGGAAATGAGTCATCATATTATGTGCAACCTGCTGCATATCCACCTGTATATCATGCACCTCAATTTCCAGCTTACTATGCACCTTACCCTGCTCATCCTATGCATGCATATCCTGCATATCATGCACCTTATCCTGCTTATGAACATTATCCACATCATTCTGATTAACAACATAACACATCTGGTGATTATGATGAAGAGTTTTATGCTCCTGCTAAAACTCAAAAGCCTAAGAAGCCTAAGACTTCAACATCTTGGATTGTGAAAGATGAAACTAATCCTTCAGGCCCTCTAAATGAAGGGTACCTATCTTTTGTTTTTAAGGTTAGGATTAGGAGTAGGAGTAAACTAGAGAAGAAATGGTACTTGGACAATGGATGTTCAAACACATGTGTGCAGACATACATGAGCTGACTGATGCTGCTGTTGTGGACTGTCCAAATGTTACATTCGGAGACAACAAAGAAGGAAAGATTGTGGCGTGTGGAAAGCTAATCAAAGGAAACATTGAGATATCTGATGTCTCTTATGTTAAAGGCCTCAAATACAATTTGCTGAGCATAAGTCAATTTTGTGACAAATGTTTCTCAGTCATCTTTTGATCAGATAAGTGCTATGTTGAACAGATTGGAACTAAGAAGGTCATCTTATCTGGAAGAAGACAAGGGAATATATATGTAGTCGACTAGAATTCTGTGGACAGGAATTCAAATGTTTGTTTGGTGGCTTCTACACCAAGTGAGATTAGTTGGCTATGACACGAAAGGATGAATCATGTGAATTTCAAGACCATCAACAGATTAATCAAGAATGATTTGGTAAAAGGAATTCCTAAAATAATCATGAGCAAAGATAAGCTGTGTGACGCATGTCAAAAGGGTAAACAAATCAAGTCATCTTTCAAGAGCAAGAAGCACCAATCTTCATCAAGGATATTGGAGCTACTACATATGGACTTATTTGGACCCATTGATCCAATCAGCAATGCTGAGAAGAAATATTGTCTAGCTGTTGTGGATGATTATTCAAGATACACTTAGGTTGTCTTCATGAAGAAGAAAAGTGAAACCAAGGAGCATCTTACCAATCTGATGGAACTGATCCAGAATGAGAGAACTAGGAAAATATTGAAGATCAGATCAGATAGAGGGACTGAGTTTACAAATTCTACTGTTTAAGAGTATTGTAACATTAGAGGAATCAACCAAGAGTACTCTGCTGCCAGAACCACTCAACAAAATGGAGTTGCTGAAAGGAGAAAAAGAACTCTGAAGGAAGCTACCCGAACTATGCTGAAGCAAAACTGCCCTAAAGATTCTGGGCAGAAGCCACAAATACATCATTCTTTACCCATAACAGATGCTTGATCAACAAGAGTCAAAACAAGACACCTTATGAAGTCTGGAACAACAAAAAGCCTAATATTCATTATTTTACGATTTTTGGATGTAAATGTTATGTTTTCAATAATAGGAAAAATCACCTTACTGCTTTTGCAGAAAAGACTGATGAAGCTGTTTTTGTAGGATACTCAACTGTTAGTAAAGATTATAGAGTCTTTAACAAAAGAACTTGTAGAAGTAGTATTTGATAAACCAAACAAATTGAGTGTTGAAAGAAAAGAAGAATATGTGCCTATCATACTACCTGATCTCAACTCAGCTGCTAGCTAAACTGCTGTTCAAAATCAGCCTGCTGATTGTCTAACAGACGAGTTACCAACAGCTGACAGACCAGAGACTGTTCAACATACTACAAATGATCAAAACATTGTGCATAAAGTTGTTGTGGAACATTGTGCATAAAGTTGTTTACATTGTGCATAAAGTTGTTGTGGATGCTATGTCTCCTCGTGAAGAAGCTAGCAGAGGCATGCTTAAGACCTTCACCACAGCTGCTGAACTGATCTTTCACACTCAGGGCAAGCTGTTGGATCAAATTGATTTAACTTTAGAGAAGGTGGAGAGTTTTCATCAGACGAGGAGTTTCGATCATCAGAGTAGAAGTGATCAGGAAGTCAACCCAACGGTAATTAATGCTCTGATGGAATTAAATTCTGAAGGAGATGGGTATTTATGGCAAATGACAGATTGTACAACAGAGTGTACAATACGAAGAGTTGCAGGGAACCGTTCTTGAAAATGGGGGGACTAGTACTCGAGAAATCTGATTATGTCTCTCTTCAACGGACAGTGTAACGCCCCCCAAAATTTTCAAACCCTTTTGATTGGATTTTTAATCCAAATTTAAGTGCGACATTTTATTTTCAAAGTTAAACATTAATTTGAACTAAAATATACAATTTAATTATGTCCTATGTCCTTATTAACTTTGAAATGTTTTAAAAGCATAAAAATACTTTAGCATAATAGTATACCTCTTTTGAAAAATATTTGGACTTTATTGTGCAAAATAAATAATTTCAGGGGCAAAAATGCACTTTACCAAAACTTCAGGGGGCAAAGTATAAATTTCGCCCCATACTTGATTGCAACTGATAGGAGAGCCTTTATAGCTCTCCTAGACAGCCCTAGGGAGTGGCCAAGCATGCCTCTTGGTTAGAGAAATTTCTCTATCCAAGATGAACATGCATTGGCTTGTTTATTTGGGAGTAATGATAGCTCCCATCTCCTCAAGGTGTATTTAAACACCTTTTTCCTCATTTTCAGATTTCTCTCCACTCATTTTACACCTTAGAGTTCATAGTTAAGTTAGAATTAGAGAGAAAATAAAACAGAGAAAAGAGAACACATTTAGAAAGATAAATTTCGGGTATACTCAGCACAGCCTCGGTTTTTTGACCATTCCGCCTTCGTCCACCGTTGGATCGTGCCCAAATTTTTCCTGAAGGTCCTACACACATGGGGCTACATATTGACCGTTCGGATCGTTGTTTGGAACTCCCAAAGTGAATCGACAGCCATTGGAAAATGGTGAAAAGTAAGGATTTGAAGGCCTTTTTATGAACCACCACCGGAGCCGCCACCGGAGCCGCCACCGGAGCTGCCACCACCACCTTCGGAGTTCTGGAAATGAAGAAATTTTCACCCCTTTCGTTGATTTGGGTAAAAAGACATCTATGCATGTGTTCTTTAGTCTTTGTGATATTACTTTTTTCTCTTTAAAATATATGTTGAAGAAGTTTAGTTTGTCCTTGTGATAAGTTGTTGAGTTCATATGTAATATTTAGTGTGACTTGCTTTGGTTTTGTTTAAATATTTCTTATATGTTTGGATCTTGATTTCTTTTTGAAAGAAAGTTGATGTTTTTATTTTTCTCAAAACTTTGGGGTATTTTTAAAAGATTTGAAAAGTTGAAGGGCTGAGGTCTGCAATTTTTATTGGGAGTAAGATGGACTGAAAATCTAAATTTTTGTTTGATATTTGGTATAAATTTACTTGAAAAGCATTTGTTTTAAAGTTTGCTTAGAGGTTTTTGCAAAAAGGGAGTTTTTGAAACATTTGGGGTTATTTTTGTAAATCTGGAAAATGAAGGGAAAATTTTGCTGTTTTTGCATTGTCTTTTTTGAAATTAGAATTTTGTGTTTTGAAAATAATAACTTTTAAGTAGAGTTGATGTCGTAACTTTTGTGCGATGTGTTAGTTTAGGAAATCCTTGTGTAGGATTTTCATTAGTTATGTTTCTAAGTCGTATACGTAATTGCTCAGGTTTTGGATACGCTTCATTTGTGGAGTATTAGTCGCTATACTAAGCGACAAAGGTGAGAGCTGTGTGTTTAATTTGCATGTCGGTCCGATGTGCTAGTAGATCGAGTCCAAACATGCACTTAGGCTCTTAATAATCGAAGCATGAATTTTATTCTAACTTTTCTTACATGTCGTCACGAATAGGTTGACTTATTAGGTCAACATTACTCGCATGAAATCACTTAGCATTTCAACATGATTATCCAAATACATGCTACATCCGAATCTACTAGTTGCGAATATATTTTTCGAAATTATAATGATACCCAAAATTTCATTTGATAAGTTATTAAATGTTGATAATATGTTAATATGTTTGATATGTTATGTTCCGTTTGTTTCCGACTATATGTTTCCGTTTGTTTTCGATTTTGTGTGGGCCCCCTTTTGATTGGTATATGGACCCGATGCCAACCTGGCCGGCAAGGGCCGGCAGGATTGTCACGGTTACCCGTAGGCCTGTCCTTACAACCCAAGTGGGGAGGAACACTTGGGGAGTAAGGACGAACTCCGGCAAAGACATGTCGATGCATTTTTGATAGTAAGGTCGCTCCTTACTTGGTGAGTTTGGATGGATATCAGACTGAGGATGGAGGATAAGTGGAGGACGGCATCATCAAATTCTTGGTTATGTGAATTCCGTGTTTCTTCCGTCTTGAATATATGTTTATTTGCTTGATAACATGATTATGTTGTATAATATGTTGCATTCACACATCACCATGCAAATTCGCACATAGCCTCACTAAGTTGGACGATCAACTTATGCGTTCTATGTTTCACTCTTTTCAGTTTCAGGCGTTCTGGAAATAATAGTCGGGTTGCGGTTAGGTCATCACGGTTGCGGTCCCACCCTAGTATTCGGGAGTGTAGTAATATTTTGTGTCGATTTATGCTCTTTTCAATTTTGATTAAAACCTTGTTTAGAATGTTTGATTTGTTAAAGTTGATTTATATTTTTGTCAAAGATTCAAGATTTTCATAAATGACTTAATTATCTCTCTCGGTTGATTTTGTTCAAATATATTGATATGTTGTGATTAAATGTTTTCGCTTTAAAACTCAACTATGAAGATTGATTTTATTTGTTCGTCAAAAAACTTAGTAATTTAAATTGTACTTATTTCGCTTTAAACCGCTTCCGCTGTTAAACTTTTAATTTATCGTTTCCTAAAAAAAAAAAAGCTTCGATATTTTTAACGTTTTTTTTAAAATAACAATAATTTTTCGACCGTTTTCCGACGGACCCGCGGAGCCGGGCCGTCACAGACAGAATTCAAATCTCAAGTATAAATACTGAGTGATTAAAGAGTTAGAGACAAGCAACACAAATCTGAGAGAAATTTCAAAGCAGAATTCATTTAAGTCTCAAAACTCAAGAACAGAACACTCATCAGCCTAGTCATCTGTTGACGAATGTTGAAGTTGAAGATCAAAGATAAACACCTAAATCTGAGTGATTTTGTTAGAGAATGTTGTGAGGAGCTGTTATCCATCTTTGTGAAGTGATAAAACTCTGTGGAATAGGTTATCTTAGTGACTCCTATTGCGAACTCGTGGTCTTTTCATTTGTAGATTGGCGCAAGCATTTTATACTGTGAACTTTGTGTTTTCTAGTATAACCCAAGATCTAAGCGATTTGGAAGAGTGGACTAAAGGATTTATATCCATTTAACCACTATAAAAATTACTTGTGTTTGATTTTGCATACTTACTTGCATATTTCTCCGAAGCTTTCAAACATAAAAGTTAACTGTTAAAAGATTTTTAAAAGGAGTTTATGGAAACTGGGGATGAAATCTTTTTAAGTTAAGAAAAACCAACATGGAATAACACTTCAAATATTCGCTGCAAAACAAGTTGTCTTAAAACTTCGATTTCATCAAAATTAGTTAAGTTACATCAGAAGAGTGGTCTACTCTGCTGTTCAAAAGCTTTGTGTGCACTCAACTTAGTCTACTTACGAATCTTGATCAGTTTAATCTGCTCACAGAAAAAGTTAGAGAATTTTTAAGTTAAAATTTTCACAGGTCTATTCACCCCCTCCCCTTCTAGACCTCATCTGACTACTGAAACCGACAAGTGGTATTAGAGCGGGTGGTTCATTTAAATTAGCTGCCTGATCAACGAACTTGATCCTAGTGTGTTTTCAAAGGTTTTTAAAAAGTTTTCAAAAGAGCATATTTTGAAATATTAGAACTTTTTGAAAAATATATTTTATCAGCCATGTTCCCCACATCGGCGGTATGAGCTTTTAGGACTGGAAGATTCACATGGAAATTTTCCTTGCTGCTTATAATGACAACATGTTTACATGTATCATTAAAGGTCCTTTCAAAATCACCAAGACCATAAAAGTAAATGACGAAGAAATGGTAGTGACCAAAGAGCTTGGAGAGATGACAGTTGAGGAAGTCAAGCTGTTCAATCTTGATAAAGTTGGCCATTTCATAATGACCAGAGCCCTGGATAATGACCGATTTGACAGGGTCAAGCACTGCAAAATTGTAAAAGAAATGTGGGATATGGTTCGTGATATGAGCGAAGGAAACGACTCCATCAAAGAGCAAAACTTGAGCACAACTCTTTAAAAAATTTGAGAATCTCATGATGAAGTGCGGAAAAATCATTGATCAGATGGATACAAGGTTAACAAGAACGCTGAATGATGTTTTGAAGCTGGGAAAGGCCTTCACTAATAAAGAGATCACAGTCAATGTTTTGAAGGCTCTACCTCCCAAGTTCAACATGAAGAATATAGCCATGGAAGAATAAAGGGATATGGGGAAGATCTCTCCCACCGACCTCTTTTCTGTACTCAAGGCATATGAGTATAAATTCCCAAGAATGGATATAGGTGAAACCTCAAATTATAGTCCCACAGCTGCCCTGGTTGCTGCTGAAAATCCAAGAAGATCAGCAAACAAAAATAAAGAAATGGACTCATGTGATGAGACCATGCTGCTCAACAAAAAGGAGTACACTGCTAGTGATGTTGCATTGTTGTTGAACAACTTCAAGAAGTTTTACAAGATAAAGATGAAGAACAAATACGACAATGCTTATATTTCTAACCCTATCTCTCATCCTCATGATAATAAGTATTCTTATAAATCCAAACTAATGTCCTATAATTGCGGGAAATTGGGATATTTAATCAAGGACTGCCCATGTCCTAAAGTTGGGAAATACACTGAGGAAGAAGAGAAAATCATAAAGGAGAAGAGACATAACAAAGGAGAGGTGCTGATGGTGAAGCTGAAAAGTTAGCTGCCTTCTATTCGTTTGTTCGAATCTTGTTTGTATTTTATTGTATCGGAATGAATTACCTAGACTGTCAATTTTAGCAATTATATACATGAGTAGTCCGGGTCCGATCGTGTCTTCTATTTGTGTCGGATTAGCGTGACATGATTTTCAAAAGAAAAAGTTTATTCCCCCAAATTCTTATTTCTGTTAAGCATGCTTGGCCTAGAGGTTCAATAAGATATTATGAGAGAATTAATTTTATATAAGGTCACAGAAGTAAATGTCTTTAATTGAAATTGTTACTATCGTACCTACCATTGTTAAAGTTGCGAATCAATATTATATTTTTTGTTCGTTGTGGCGAATACAACGAGGTTCTATTAATATCTGTATTAAAGTGAATGTTAAACTCTAATCGGGTACATCGAAATAAAACTGAGAAACTATAATAAAATCAATTTAGAAGGTTCACTGAATTCGCTTAATTTCAATTTGATTATATAGAATCAATTTTACTGTCAAAATAGAAGTTTTTTGTGCCAGAATTTTATTTTATTTTATTTTTTTATTTATTTTTTTTTTTTTTTGTTGTGTTCATAGCTGCATCGCTTAGGTATTGACATTATTTCCTTCTTTTGTTTTTCGTTTTCTAGGCTGAACAGGCCACCATATATAGGCATACTCCCATATAGATCTGTTTTTTATTACGAGAGAGAGACATTAATTAGATTTTCTAAATAATGTCGTTTTAGTAAAATATAAATATTCAAAAATACATGGGGTTTTAGAAATCCAATAGAGACTCAAATTTCTTTTGTGACAATTATACCCTTTTTCATTAAAGATTTAACTCCTAAATATTGTATATATCTAAGTAATTAATAGTTTTTGAGCTTTATTAAACAACACTAAACGACATGCATTTAGGGATGGAGTGAGTATTGAAAATAAGGCCACTAAAGTTAATATCATTAGTTGGAATTGTTACTATAGTACCTACCATTGATAGGACTTTCGGACACATCAATGTTCTATTAAAATTTATGTTGGTGTGGCGGAAACAACGAGGTTCTATTAAAATCTCAATAAAAGCGAACGTTAAAATCTAATTATCTTGTACATCGAAATATAATTGAGAAATTATAAGAAAATTAATTTTGAAGATACACTGAGTAAATAGCCAATAACAAAGTAGTATCAACCAATTCTGAAAGAAATTTTAATGGTATGTAAACTATATGCAAGATTTCTTGAACTCGCTGAATTTTAATTTTGTTATACAAAGTCAATTTTACTGTTGAAATAGATGATTTTTTTTTTTTTTTATGACAGAACAATTTTTTTTTCATTTCAATGTCGTATCCCTTAGTCTTGATACTGTTTCCTCCTTTTATTTTTTGTTTTCCAGACTAAACCGGCCACTATCTGTAGGCACACTCCCATATCGATCTGTTTTATTTATTATGAGAGAAAGACATGAGTTAGATTTTTAGGTTGTTATCAGTTTGACATGACTTTAATTGGAAAAAAGGTGTTATGTTTTATTTTGGATCCAAAAAAAAAACCAAAAAGGATTTTGAATCTATTTTAGATGAAGAAAAAATAATTAATCATTTTCCAAGTGGGTCTAAACCTTTTTTTTTTTTTTTTTTGAGTCTAATGGTAAACCACGGAAGAAATTGGTGTCTTAATAATTTTAACGGGTCTTTACCAGTTGTATGTTTAATTTTTATTTTTAACTAAGTTCTTTTTTTGAAAAAAAAAAAATACCAATCTATAAGGGCTAGATATTAAATTATCTTCAAATGAATCTTATGTAAGTGGACATTTTAATATGTCTATGATATCATATTTTTTATTTGTTGGACTTGGAATCTTTTCATTTTATCGGAATGAATTATGAGAGAGAGACATGAATTAGATTTTCTAAATACATGTCGTTTTAGTAAAATAAAAATATACATAAATACATGTGGTTTTAGAAATCGAATAGAGACTCAATTTTTTTTTGTGACAATTATACCCTTTTCCATTAAAGATTGAACTCCTAAATATTGTATATATCTAAGTAATTTATAGTTTTTGAGCTTTATTAAACAACATTAAACGACATGTATTTATGGATGGAGTGAGTATTGAAAATAAGGCCACTAAAGTTAATGTCATTATTTGGAATTGTTACTATCATACCTATCGTTGATAGGACTTTCGGACATATCAATGTTCAATTAAAATTTATGTTCGTAGTGGCGGATACAACGAGGTTCTATTAAAATCTCTATAAAAGTGAACGTTAAACTCTAATCATCTTGTACATCGAAATGTAACAGAGAAACTATAAGAAAATCAATATTAAAGATACACTGAAGTAAATAGCCAATAACAATGTAGTATCAACCAATTCTAAAAGAAAATTTAAAGATATGTAAAATATATGCAAGATTTCTTGAACTCGCTGAATTTTAATTTATTTTTATACAAAGTCAACTTAACTGTTGAAATAGATGTCTTTTATGACAGAATAATTTTTTATTTTTCAGTTCACTGTCGTATCCCTTAGTCTTGATACTGTTTCCTCCTTTTATTTTTTGTTTTCCAGACTAAACCGGCCACTATCACCACAACAAAAATCATGTTTCGGGACACAAATAAGTGTCCCAAGATGTTTATCTTGGGACACTTAGAATCTTTGGGACACTTGAAAAAAGTGTCTCATAATTTCGCGTCGCGTGATAACAAGGAACAAATTTATTTGTCCCTAAAAGTATCCCTAGATTATGCGTCTGATGATACTTATATGTGTCCCATGAGATCATTTTCGAGATACAAATAAGTGTCCCTAGATGTTGCGGTCTGATGATATTTATATGTGTCCCATGAGATAATTTTCGAGATACAAATAAGTGTTCCCAGAGAATTGATATTTTTATTAATTTCATTCTTGAGACACTTATTTGTGTTTGCAAAAATCCATAAACCTTTATATATGTTTTTTGTATTATATATTTCAATACTTAAAAGTGTCTTATAAAATAATTATAGGACACTTCCAAGAATCCTAAGCTATTATATTCCAAAATTTACTCAACATGCATAAATATTTCAACAAATTAAATGACAATTCAAATAACTAATATAATGCAAATGATCGATTCTTTTAAACCATTTCAGTATCACTTCCAAAAATATTAAGTATATGTAGATATAGTAGTTCTAATGTAATAAAAGTTTCAAAGACAACAAAATTACATATATATGTTCTTGGAAATGAGTACAATCTAAAATATAAACTTGCATAGTATCTAGAATAAGGATACCAAATCTAACTCTAGATATCTTCAAAGTTCAAGCTCAAAAAAGTTCATCCTCCAACTTGAATCAGTCTTCGTCTTCATCCAATTCAACCTGTTCAATATAGAAAATATATTTGATGACTATGAGGAAGAATGTAGTAACAACTCCAAAATAAGCTTTTTTCTTTTTGAAAAGATACATGTAGTAAGCATAGTCAAGAAAAGAAAAAGGAAATACCATAGACAATGGCCAAACAATAGGTACTCCAAGAGCATCTCCAATAGTTTGAAAATGACTATGAGGGAACAACAATCTGCATCTCTTTTCACTTGGAATTGAATTAAGAAGTCGCGTTCCAACTCCATACCATTGACATAAACATTACTTGTCTTAGTTACAATACCTCCTGCAATAACTTCATTCCTATCTCCACCATTTTTCAAAAGAACACAAGATCCAACCTGCAATTTGCTTAATGTTAACAAAGACTAAATCAACCAGCCAACTAGATCAAATCGAAATTCCATTGATTTCAATAGCAAATTGCAACAGCCACAAATATTCTTAAGGATGCTACATTCAATACAAGAATAGTAACCGTTATACTTGTGTTGGTCCCAAGTGGTCAGAAGAGGTTTAGAGGGGGGGGGGTGAATAAACCTCTTTAAAATTTTCTCAATTTTAACTTTAAAACTTTTACACTTAACTGAACAGACTAAGCTGATCAGATTAGTTATTAACAGTTCTGTTCGCGAACAAATCTTTGAACAGTCTTGTTGACCACTCGTCTGATTAATACTTAGCTGATTTTGTTAAAATCAGTTTTAATACAGAGTACTTGCAGCGGATTTTCAAAGTGTTTTTCACAAGTAGTCTTAGTAGTTTGAAAAATGTTTCCCCAGTTTTATAAACTCCTTTTTAACTCTTTTTCAAACAGTTAACTTAAATGTGTTTTTATGCAAACAGTCAATATGCAGATTTTAAAACAATGTAAAAACACAAGTAATTTTTATAGTGGTTATATGGATTTGAATATCCTTTAGTCCACTCTTCCAAGTCACACAGATCTTGGGTTATACTATAATCACAAAGTTTACAGTATACTCTGCTTGCGTCGAACAACAAATGAAACGACCACAAGTTCGCAATAGGAAATCACACAGAAGACCTATTCTCTGAAGTTTGATCACTCACAAAGATGGATCACAACTCCGCACAACACTCTTGTTTACAAAATCACTCAGAAGATGTATTTTTCTTGATTCTTCAACTCTGCTTTCGTCAACAAATGACTCAGCTGATGAGTGAGCTGTTCTTGAGACTTAAAGAATTTTGCTTCGGAAATTTCTCTCAGAAAGTGTGTTGCTTGTTTCTTCTTCGTCTCTTTCAGCTATTTATACTTGAGGATTGAAAAGTGTCCGTTGAAGAGAGACAAGATTCAAATTCCTCGAGTACTGGTCCTTAAAATCCGCGAACGGCTCTTTTGCAGTCTGTCCGTACTATGAACAGTACTATCCTGCAGGCAGCATTAAATGCAGCATTAAATGCACCCAGCTGATGCGAAGCATTTCTTCAATCATTTGTCTTTAATAACCTTGTACTTCAGCATTTATTACTCCAAGGGGCATTTATTACCGTTGGGAACACTTCATGATCTTCTTTACTTGGCTGACGAAAGTACATGTCTGATGGCGAACTCGGCTGATCTCAAACTTGAACAAATCTGATTTGAGTCGGCTGATCTTCATCAGTCTGATAACTTTGCTTCAGCAGATCAGAAGTCTTGGACCTTGAAACTTTTGACTCTTCTGATGTCTTCTTTACTTAGTCAAAATTTCTTCTAAGGGATCATCAGCTAAGTTACTCCATACTTAGCCAATTTCTGAAGTTTTGGAATCCTTCAAAACCTCCCTTTACTAATTGTCTTCAGAGCCTTCATCTTCATCCTTATCCAACAATTTCCCCCTTTTTGATGATGACAAAACTTCAGCTAAGTACCTGTTAAATACCTAAGCTAAAGAATGTAATCCTCAAAATTTTCTGAGATAGAAAAAGTTTATTGGATTGAACTTGACTTTTCATTAATATTGAAGAATATTACAATGCAAGTTCATCAGATGAGATTTCTGAAGAAATAGATAAAGTAAACTGATTACAATGATATTTCAAGTTCTAACTATCAGCTTCTTCATCTGATCCTTCAAGCTCTTCTATATACTCATAAGATGACTCTTCGTCATCTTCGTCTTCATCAGCTTCTTCTTCCAAGATTGCTTTGGCAGCTTCCATTTTCTCTTTGAGTTGCTGTTCTCTGATCAGCTCCATTGCTTTCTTGGCAGATTCAGTTTCCTTGTACTTGGTAGTTTCTTTTTCAATCTTTTCTTCTTCTTCTACCTTTCCAGGATTTTCTTCAGTCTTGTCAGCCGTGTCTTCAGTTTCCTTGGCTTCAATAGTTGCTTCAGCAGTAGGTTCCTTAACTGTTTCTTCAGCAGCAGGTTCCTTAACTGTTTCTTCAGCAGCAGGTTCCTTAGCTGTTTCTTCAGCAGCAGGTTCCTTAGCTGTTTCTTCCCTTTTATCTTCCCCCTTTTTGTCATCATCAGTTTTGATGACATCAGAAGGTGCAACAGCAGGGTTGAGCGCAACTGTTGGAATCTTTACTCCAGCACACAAAGCCTTTAGATTCTGATTGACAACATCGTGACTAGCTGTAAGATTAAGAATATCAGTGCTGATGATGTCAGTCTTGTCATTGAAGTAGTCAATATTCAGGTTGACAGTTGCAATTTCATCTTGTACGGATTGTACAACATTTCCCACTTCATTCAGCAACCCTAGATTGACTTCCTTTTCTTCTTCACTGACTTTGATGAAGGTTGCAGTCAGATCAGCGATCTTGTGTTCAGCTCTTTGAAGTACAGCATGAAGATGATTAACATCGATCTTCACATCCTCCACATTTCTGTTCATTTCAGTCAAGCTGTTCACTAACTGCAAGGAGTGATCCTCAGGAATAGGAATACTTGTGATTTCAGTCTTGATGATCTTTTCTGTAGACTGTTGCACAGTTTCCAGCTGAAGCTTATTTGATTCTGTCAGTTCTTCTTTAAGCTCTGTCTTCAGCTCCTCTTTAACCTTCAACAGCTGCTGTTGATGCTTCTCTTCCAGCTCCTTTAGTTGATTTTCCATCAGCATCTGGATTGCTTCCATCAGTGATGAATGTTTATCAGCTGATGAAGCAGAAGCAGCAGCTTCATCCCTTTCTTCAACTTCCTGGTGGACAGGAACTTCTTCCATTTTCACATCCTGATGATTTTCAGAATCCTCAGCTTTCCACTCGATGGCTAAGGGTTCATCAGCAATCTTTTCAGCAGACTTGTCAGTGGCCTGTTCAGCAGACTTGTCTTCATGCTGGTCAGCAGACTTATCAGCAGTTTGATCAGCAGACTTGTCTTCAACATTTTGATCAGCAGGCTTGACTTCAGGCTTGTCCGCAGCTTTATGGTCATCAGTAACGTCGTCGTAGAACAGATTAGTGATGGTTCCATCATCATTGAAGCATGTTGTCTGGCTAATCTGTTGTACAATAATCCAAGGGTTAACAAAGGCATTGTTTCCCTTAGGAACTTCATAGAATGGTTGCACTTCCTTGCCAAAAATGATTTGCTGAATGCTTGGCAGCAGAGGCAAGTCACTTGAACAGCCTTGCTGATATTTTGACTTTTTAGCCCATCTCTTCAGG